>VYZP01042797.1:0-31860 GCA_013400635.1 Hypocryptadius cinnamomeus | reverse complement strand
GCATTGTCCAGACTGCAACACAGAGCAGGACACATCTGAAATGTGTTAAGATGAAAAAGACACTGTATTTCTGCAATATATGTGCTGTCAAGTTTCAGACTGGGCACCCAAACCAAACAGATACTTTACAGCATTTTAGTAGTGAGGGAAGTGCTAACTCTTCTGAGGAGCAGTACGTGGAGGACTCAGCATTTGTGTTATGTGAATACTTTGAGAGAGCATAATGGAAATGTTCATGAATGCAGGAATAATTTATAAAGTTGCTCCAGGGCAAGACCATGTATACAGTAACTAGAATGTGAGGGCAAATCTTGAAGTAAGCTACCAAATAAAAATATTTAATAAAGTCTTTTCACTAAATGATAACAGGTGTCCTGTACAAAATGCGTGCGCTGTTTTTAATAGCATGAAGTCATGCCGGGGCCATGTATAATACTTACACATTCAATTTTTCAGTTTTTCTCTTTCAACATAGCATTTATGGACAATACACAGAGAGTTGGATTGAAATGTGGTTGAAATCACAAGTGAGTTTACTTGGGAAATGATTTTCCATGTAGTATAAAACAGCTTGACTATATGAAGAAGCATATTAAAAACCAGGATTAGACCTCACTAGTACCTTTGTGCAGGGAAATTTATAGCCTGTGCTTCTTATGTGCATTCCTCTTCCCTTTCTTAATGATTTACCATCCTCTCAAATACTAAAATTAACTGTTTTCATCCTGACTTTTAAGTAACAAGTGCATGAGCAGAAAGGCATTGAGGAAACTGCTTTGTAATAAGAGTATGAACATGGTCTAAAAATATCTGCTCATTTTAATAGGATTTCTGAAATTTCTGTATGAAAAAAGAAGTAATTGCTTGAAGAAATACTGGTGTAAATTATTCATCAACAAAAAAAGAGTGTGGTTTTATTGACACTTGCATTGCCGTCATTACTGTCAGGAAAGATCCTGGATAAGTAGCAAGGTGAACCTTGCCCAGACTGCTTTCAAATCTTCCTGTGAAAACAGAAGTTTAGAGCTAGAATAATCCTGTTTTACCTTTCTGCCTGACAAGAATCTTGCAAGCACTGGCTGTCTGCTCTTTCTGCCTGTAAGAGTCTCTCGTTTAGCACTAGGGTATCTTTAGTAGCAGTGTCTTCCCATGGATACTGGGAAGGCTCTGTGTGTGTGTGTGCAGCTTCCTTGTCAGTACACCAGATTGAATCTCTCTGTTATCTGAAAGAGAAAACTGTAATCACCATCCCTCCAGCACCAGCAGCATGAATTAACTGCCATGTTGAATTTGTGCCCTTTGCAGTGCTTGTGCCACATAATATTTTATTATGCCTTACTGAAAAAAACTCCTATTTGTTATATATCATCAGATGCTATTTGCCAATTTCTATATTTGTATTAGGAAATACTAATATTAATGCAAGAAATATAATTAAAATATTGTTAATATTTAAGTTTCCATAAAAAACAAAACCTGAAATTAGGATTTTGGAGATACTTTAGCTACTTGTGCTCTTAGTTTGGTGTGGTAGGGAGCTTTATTCAGATTTCCTTAAAATACAGTGGTAAGATACTTGTGGTGATACAAGTAAATGGTTAGTTTGTAAGTATGTCTCTTCCTAGCTGCAAAGCTTAAATATGAGCTTTAAAGTCTTTTTCCCTAGGAAATGCTAGTATCTATTCATCATGGCATTCTCACAAAATTGCCCATACAGTCATTTAAATAGAGGAGTTCAAACTGAATTGCAAACATCGTAAAGGACAGGCCAAAAAGTCCACGGTGTGGTAACTACAGGTGGAGAATGGCACCATGGAATGGCACTGGACGTACTTCAGCTGCAGTTCACGTGCACAAGGCATGTCCAGCAGGGTATGCTCATACCAGCCTGAGCCCTCCCACCACTGCTGTTGCTTCCCCAGGTTTTCCTTGCAGCTGTTGTTGTGTACTCTCTCCTTTGTTATGGTAGTAATAGGAGCCATGTGCATAATAGAAATCTGGTGACACTAAGGAAGAATGTCTTCAACCTGCTTAAACCTTTTCCCATGAAGAAATGAAGCCAGTTCAGAAATTAAACACATGCTGTTTGTAATCCAGAATGTGAGACTTCTTCTCTAAAGCCAGAGATGGAGGCCCTGCTCAGGGCTGCAGAGCTGCTCTGCAGTTTGCTGTCTGTGCTAGGGTGCAGGGCAGTCACTATCGTGTCCTGCAGGCAGAGTAGCTGTTAAGGGACAAAGGCAGATGGCATTAGGGATCTAAGTGAGAAGCCCTGAAGAGGAAAAAAAAGTGAGCAAATGTTAGTATTTGGAAGAAACACCATCAGAGATTCAAGTTGTGTAATTTTGTGAAATGTGAAATTAAGCTTCAGGAAAGGACTTAGAGTGGGTACTATTCAGCGTTTGTGTATAATCCTTTGAGAATTTAACCCATTCTTAAGTCCCTAATTTCTTTCTGAAGAAAGCCTTAAATAGTTAGTAGGAGTAGTAAAACTAAGAAATTTCTTACTCCATTCTTCCTTTCATATTAGCTGCAACAAGGACAGAAAAATATGGTAAGAATATTTTAAAAAGTGGTGAAACTTCAATTTGTGTAGACAAGAAGTGGCTGTTTTTCTCAGTTGTTTTTTCCTTCCTCTGAGTAGACACTGAAAATTGCTGCCATATCTACGAGAAGCTATCTAATTCTGATTGATTAGTCCATTTGGCTAACTTAACAGATAGAGTCATTAATTAAATTAACCATCCACATAAAAAGAAATTCAGCAATTCTTTTGATGGGAAGGAGGAGATGAAAGTTTCAGAGATGTGGCTTTTAAAGCAGATTGGTTCATGGAGTATGGAGATAGCTAATCCCCCTTGAAATGAAAAGAAAGATCATGTATGAGCAGAGAGGAGGTTTCTGGGTAGGCGTGAGGATAAAGGAGAATTAAAGTGTCCCATGTAGTGAGATACAGAAAACTGCCAGCTAAGTGGCTTTTTTGAGTTTATCTTTCTGTATGTTTTAGTTAGCTCTTGGCTGATACTGAAAATGTTCCAGGACTTGAGTGTAATACAAGATAATACAAATTGTCCTTTGTACTCTTACTGACTGGCAGATAGAAGCATCCATTCTGTTCCCTCTCATCCAGTTTTTCACTTTCTTGCTCTTTGTTTTACGACAATCAACCTGCCTTATCTTTCTTGGTGTACTAGATGAGCTGTATTAAAAATGTCCTCTGATAGTCACTCCTTCCATAGCTATTGTTAGAGGATGTACACCACTGGGGGAGAATATTTCATTTTATGGGAAGCTTCCTCATCTTCATGTGCCTGGTACCCTGACAGTGCCCATTCCTCTTACTGCAGCCCTCTCAAGCATGATGTTGCAGGAGGCTTCCTTCTCACAGCTGGCTCTGCCCCAGGGGCTAGCATTAATTGTGCAGTTGATATGGCATCTATCTCTTATCAGTGTCTCCATCATTTCCTTGAACCTCTTCTTTTCTCTTGGAGGTCTCCATATGTCTGTTGATAATTTCCTGCTGGCACTCTACCCATCCAGACCTTTCTGCTGATTTCAACAAAAACCTTGTCTTCCTTTTCAGTAATGCATCTTCCCTCAGATCTCTCACTTGATGTTCTTGTCTGGCATCATATTTAATCTGAAATTTCAGGTGTACGTAATGGAGAGTTGTGGAGACAAGTGAGGGTGAATAAATGATAAAGAATTTCTACAGTGTTCAAGGAGACACAGCAGTGATATCAGATTATCATGAAGCCAGTCATTTCTTTTATTTGTGACACTGATGCTGACAAAGATACATTATAGTACTATGTTGAAGAACTCCCTTTATTTCTACCTTTTTAACTTTTAAATTCTTCCTATGGCCATTAAAGAGAACCCTATAATTTCTGCTCTTTTTGTTCTGTAACTGTTAGGATCTCCAGTCTCTTAAATATGGAGAGTTAATTTTTGTTCAGAAGCTGGTGATAAGCATTTTCCTTCTCTATTTGAAAGTTTATATTAAATTTCCAGAGATAACACCCAGGTTTTTCTCTATTTCATATTCAAGTGCAAACCTCTTCCTTTTAAAAACATCTTTAATCACTTTTTTTTTCTTCTTTTGACTTGAAGTGCTTTGTAATCTCTTGTTTGTTTTTTCTTTCTGTTTCTTTAAGCATGTGACCTGTTCTGTCCTCTTTTGTCCATGTTGTTTTAACCTTTTTTTCCTTCCTGAAGCAGCCTCTTTCTGCTGGGGAACCCATCTATATCCAAAGCTAATCTGTTTTCATGGGTTCCCAATCCCAGCTTCGTTTTGGTAAACTGTTGATTCAAGGTAGAATTTAAGTGCATGTATATGCATCACCTTGGATAAGGATCATTTCCTTAGTTGGGGGCCTGTTCTGTAATAAAATTCACCCAGCTTGTGCCTCTTGTGTACTGTTGCTACTGGGAAGGTTGGAAGAGCAAAGAGGAGCTTGCTCTTTTCTTTTTTTTGTTCTGGTCCTTATGCTATTGAGTCTGTATGGGGTAGGCTCATATGGACTTTAGATAATGCTTCAAAAATGCTGCTGCTGTAAACAAAATGACACTACTTAATTTGTGTACACTGAAATAACAAACCTCTGACTACAGAATTGCCATTATTAGTGTAGCAGTGTTTTTCCTTGTAAAAGCAACAGATCACATGTGCTTTTTTTCTGTGAAATGTTTTATTTTTAGGTGTTAACATATGCAGTTTTTTTCCATGCCTTTTCAAAAATTTTGTACCAATGCCTCAGCAAATATTTCTGAAAATCTCATTCTTCAATATTGTCAATTATAGTGTTGGTGTTTTCTCTCTGTAATTTTTCCATCCTTTATGTTTCTAAGATTTTTTTCACAATCTGTTTTTTTTTTTTTAACGTGCCAGTTTTATTAATAATTAATACTAAAACTACCACGTAAACTGACAAAGGTGGTTTCTAGGATAGATTGGCAGGCAAACTGAATTATTCCTGTTTCATTTCTACCATAGGAAAGTGTGTATTTATTTATGTTGAAATGCATATTATTTTAATGCTTATTGTCTTATCTTGCTTAAATAATTTTAATCATGTTTCACGTGTATTTTAATCTAGGTTTTTGTTTGTTTTAAAGGCCTTCAATTAAAATGATGCAGTTCTGTGCTTGCACTGTTACTGCAGACAAAACACGACTCTGCCTAGGAGGTGATACCTTCTGGCCTGAGTTTTTAAGATTGTGTGTAATGGTTAGTTTGTAGCTTAGTTTTCAATAGTGTTGGTTGTGTTATTGGATCTGTAAGAGTATTGTGTTTTTTATGATACTTTCAGTGCTGTGAATCATAATAATAAAGCGTAACATGTCTTCATTTATGGGCTTTTCTACTGATAAAATATTCTCAGACATATCCTGCCATGTTACTTAGGACAGGCTTTAAAAATGTTTCTACATTTCAGATCTGTGGTCTTTATGCAAGCTGTGGACTCAGTCCCCAGGAGCTGTGCTGGCAGGTGACCTTGTGGTGTTTCCCTTCCACATAGGCTCATTTTGGGAATCAAGGCACTTGTGACAGACCTTGAGAAGGGTGGGAATGCCAGAAGCTCCCCAACTGTTTCCAGCCCATTTGTCCTTAAAGTAAGGACCGAGCAGGAGGAAAAAATGGATGGGCCTGTTTAGAAATTTTCTTTTGGCCTACTTTGAAAGTAAATACAGCTTGAACAGCCTGGGTATGTCCATCACTGGGGCGGTGGGTGGGAGAAGAGCAGCTGACTGACCATCAGCAACCCTGGAGCTGGATGCCACAGGACACTGTGTAACCCTGAGGAGAAGCAGGACCCTTCCAAGGTGCAGGCAGAACAGCCCAGGCCAGGTCAGAGGGACGCTTGGCCAACTGCCCAGTAGCCCAGGGCTGATGGTGAGGGAAAAGTGGAAGAGCTGAGCAAGCATGTATGAGGTTTCTCCGGAGCACTTTTCCAGAACTCCAGCACTTTGAGTCAGGTACCGTGTCTGTGTGTTTGGCAGCTCCCAGTTACGTCCACTAGCTTGTCCATTCCCAGCTTGAATCAGTACAAACCTCTAGCATTCATGCTTTCCTGCACTATGTTGAACATTGTAATCAGCAGCTGTGCCAGAAAAGGTTCTTTTTAATTAATGTTGAGCTCACGGACCGCTTTTGTTGCCTTCTAATTCTTGTGTTGTACAAGGCAGAGAATGATCAATGTCTTTGTTTTCTCATGCCAGACACAATTTCCAGATTTTTGAGAACATAACATGTGATCTTCCAGAACATTAAAACATTAACAGCAGTGTCTTTTTAAAAAAAAGCAGTAATTTTGTTAGACCCACATGAGAAGAACCTGTGTTTCTCCTTGTCATCCCCCCAAATACAACTCTAAGGTCAGAGTTCAGCCATTCTGTTTGATCTCAGTCTTTGTGCTATATACTTTCTTTACTGTCTTACATTTTATAATCTCTTGCATCTTTCTTGGCATGAAAACCTTTGTGTCCATCTGATAGGGAGGAAGACATTAGTTTAACTGAGTCCCCTTGAAAAAATGAAGAGTAATGGTAGAGCCCTAAGCTATAAAGGAATCTTTGTTGTGGAAACATAAACTTCTGCTGAAAGAGTGTAGTCAATGCTGGGAAGATATATCACTAACTTCAGGAAGCTAAACTAAATACATTTTAAGAGAACATCTGTCTAAATTACTAAATCTGGAAAATGCATACAAGAACTTATAGAAGTCTTTGAGGTTCCCTCAGGGCATGAGTATCCTAAATATTTAATATTTGCTTCTAACAGGAAACAGAGTATTGTAATCAGGAACTCAACAGCATCTCTTTTAGGTGCTCGTCAGTAATGGGTCATCTGCAGGCAGCTGTGCCAGGCATCAATACAGGTATTGGGGCTGGCTGGAATTAAAGGGGTTCACGCTGGTTCTGTAGCGGACAAGGGAGTCACTCTCTCTTTCTTTCACCCTTATTGAGAGCTGCTCATTCCCTCCTTTGCATCAGCTCTGGAGCTGATTGTACCCTTGCCAAGGGATTTCAGTAACCTAATGCAGCAAAACCATGGTTTTGTTGAACCCTCCTGAGTGTATCTTGATGAGTGCCAGTGCTGACACCAAGAGTATTTTGATGAGTGTTAGCTCTGACACCGGGAGTGTTTTGATGAATGTTTGTGCTGACACAAGGTTGGTTCAGTGCTTGCTCCTGAGGGGGCATTGAGACTTCCTGCTTTCAGCAGCGACCAGCTGTGAACTCACTGAGTCAGAGGAGACCCCACCTCCATGGACAATTGTCCCACAGATGCTTCCATTCAGAAATTTGTTAGCATCCCTCATTTTCTTGCCTCTGTCCCTTACACTTAGATACCAAGTATTTTTTTTTTTAACATCCAATTTCCATTGGCTCATTGACAGTCCTTATGCCTTTGAGATTCTGCCAGTATCTTCTATAGCCCAATTAGTTGCTCCTGTATCTTGGTGTGTAAATCGAGGTGCGTTCACATTCCCTCACAACTCAATTTTTTGCTAGACTTCAGGAGACCCTCTCTGTTTCCAGGTGATGGAACTTTGTAAGCAAAGCTGCCCAGTACCTGTCTGCAGTATTTGAAAAGAGGTCTCCTTTGGTCAGTGATATTAATCATACCTCAGTTTGACTGGAAGTACGTCTTCTTTGATGTATTCTGGGATGACAGTTGTGTTTTCCAGGAAGACATTCTATTGATCTGCCAAATCATTTTGCCAGAAACAAGTGTGGTCATGTCTCTCTTTCTTATAAACCAGACCCTCCAAAAAATGTAATAGAAATTCCCTCCAGCCCTTAAGTGCATAAATTTGCTGTTTGTACAATTGAATTTGATCCTATTTCTAATAACCAGTCCTGAAGATCATCCAGATCTTTCCTATGGGAGTTTTTTCAATCTTTTTTATTTTCCATGCTTTCCAATTTAATGTTATCAAGCATATTTCATTGGAATGCTCCTGGGTTTTGTGCCTAGGTAATTAATGCAAATATCAAGCTGGCAGTTTTTAGGGATGATATTGGAGGATCCATACTTCCAACTTTGTCCTGCTTGGAGCTCACTCAGGGCAGTCACTAATGTCTGTGAGCAAAAATGGCCATGGTCCTGCTGCCTGTTTGGCCAGGATGAAGGTCTGGAAAGCTGAGCTGCCACTGCCCTGGGGCTGCTCTGCTGCTCCTGCCCTCCCTCATCTGGTCAGTTCATGTCTAAGCTCAGGTGTTTTGATATTTTAAGGAGAAATACTAAATTTTTGCCTCTTTTGCTGCACAGGTTTGTGCTCACTGCCTCCTGCCCCAGTGGCCAACCTGCCGCTTGTCAGGTTTTCTTTACCAATCCATCATCTCTTCCAGCTTAATTGTCGCTGAGGTGGAACAATAACAAGAGTTTTTACTGATTTAATCTCAGTAAAATTTTGTAGTCTTTGAACCTGCTTAGTGAAATTTACAATGTACATAATGTGGTCTCTTCCAGTCTTACCAATTCTGTGATTCTGTGGTTTGCCTGACTAGAAAATAACTATGAGGAAGATAATTTGACTGGTTTAGCATTTGAATGGCTTAGTAAACACAGCCTGCATTTAATTTATATATGTTTGCCTCAGGTCTAATTGTTTTTTCTCCTTGGTGTTTATTCCAAGTCCTTGTGTACTTGGGGGCTGGGATTGCTATTGCTCAGAGCCTTTTCCTCTGGCATTGGTAAAGCTGCAGGGTTCCCAGGGAGTGTGTACACCTGCTCTATGAGCCTGCCTGGGCTGCAGCTCCTGGGGCCCACAGCTTTGCCTGCCCCTGCAGTGTGGACCTGAGCCCACCATCTTGGTCTTAGAAGGTGATGTCATTGTTGTGCCATTGTGTCCTTTGAAACCTGCCAACACAGCTGCTGTTTTCCCTCAGATTCCAACTGATGTCCCATCCTTCTGCTTTTTTGCTTTTTTTGAAGTTCACCTAACTTCTGTGCTGTTTGCTTTTAGCAGCAAATAGAAGAGTCTCTTGAATTACAGTAAGTGTCAGTTGTTGGTTTTGGACCTTCCATGTAGGAACTCCTCTCAGTTTTCCTCGTCCCACCTTCTGCTGTTAAAAATCAGTATATCCCATGCACTGTGTAACTCCACTGGACATGGTTGTTTTAATGATTTTTATGAACATTTTAGGAAAAGTATCCTGCAGGTTTTGCCCTTTTCAAATGTAAATGTTTAATCAGTGCTTGCTGAGAGGGAGCACAAGAACACATGTATGAATGTTATGATTCTTTTTTTTGTCTTCTTGCAGTGACCTGCTGTCTTCTGAATATCTTGAGAGACATATTGAGCAAGGTGGGAAGACAGTGGAAGTTAAAGTAAGAATTTCCTTTCTATGTTTCTCTTTTTTAATTTGCTTGGCTCCTGATGTTCATGAAAACTCACATACTTTTGTGAAAGGAGAGATAACTGATTTTTCAAGTGATTTGTTTTACTATTCTGAGGCAAGTGTGTTTCTTGTTTTCTAACTTTAAACAAGGCAAATACACTCCATTGTCAAATTTAGTGCATTAATGTTTATATCAAAATTATATCCATGAAAAATGTATTCATAGTAGTTCTTTTTGCTAGTAAGTATACTTCACTTTTGATACTTATCGAAGAAAATATTTTTGTTTTGGTAGATAACATTTTCTCATTGTACCAAACCCCAAGTTTGGTATGTTATGAGCTTCTTTGTAAATTTGAGAATAGCAATATTTATTGTATAATATTTCCAAATATCTAGTTACCAATTGTGTGTTTCTTTCTCTGTATGTTTATTGGCTTGATGACTACAAGATGCTATTTGTTGCTGTTGTCTTGTGTGAAATGTCCCACAGCATTTGCAGAAGTGTTTTGTTCTTTGCATGCAACATGGGAGATTTTTCTTGAGGACCCTCTATTTGTTAGGACTTATGTTGTAGATGTCAGCCATAACTTTTGTATCAATTACTGTAGATTACATAGAGTGTTCAGAAATGCATTATATATGATACAAAATGGAAACTCTAAATTTGCCTATCAGGTAAATATTAGGTAAAATTTTGTTCAAAATTTACATTTTATTAAAGGAAATCCCTCCAATTATTTTACTAAATCTGAGATAATCTAAATACTTCAAAACAAGTGCATTAATCTCTGCAATGTGAAAGTGAAAATGGAAATGGGCAAAGGAGTCCTTTATCCACTGGATAGCTGAAGATGCAAGTTTCCTTTGGTTTATTCCTTTCTGTCATTTGCAAATAGGAATTCTGCTCTCCCACTATTATCAAGACAATACTCTGCATACATTATCAGACTGAGGCAAACACATACGTGTTCCATTAGATTGTAAAGACTAATTTCTCAGTCAGCTCTGCTCTGCAGTCAAGAAGTCTTGCTTGACTGAGGTTCAGAATATGAGTCAAAGCAGAAATAAAGATAATAGCTGTTATTAATAAGAGAAAAACAACCCATTTGTCTGCATTAAGATATATTTGCAAGTTAGCTAAGTTAATCCATCCAAGCCCCGTCACTGAATTGTTCCTGATGAGCAAGCCTTAATCAAGCAAGGAAATGTTTGAAATCAGCAGCTCTTCATATCTAAGTACTGTTTAATTGAATGGGAAAGTGATGGGAGGATCAGACTTTTCAGAGGAAGGGTCAGAAAATGTTCTGGGTAAAATAGCTGCTAGCCTCAAGGATCCCAGAGACTTTTTCCCCTTAATTTAGATGCTGGGCCAGGGTCAGTGTATATCTTCAGGGATGGCTATCACTGCATTGCTCAGTATTCTCAAATCTGCCTGAGGTAGAGAACTATCATTGCTGCATTGAGCTTGATACTTGAGGTGAGCTGAATTGGGAGTGGAAGGGGCTGCAAAAACTGCAAAGGCTACAAAGGAGAGGGCTTGCTGCTCGAGTGTTGAGTTTCCCTCCCCATGCTGCCTTGTACCTTGGGCAGGGCTGCAGGAGTGGCTGGGCCGTACAGGTGGGCTCCTCTGCCCCTTCTATTCCATGGCTCCAGGAGCTCTGCAGGCAGCAGTCCTATGGAAGCATGCTAGGAAAGGGAATGTAAGGTTTTTGCTTGTTTTGTTGCATCTGAGTGTGTGGGATTGGCAGAGAGTGAAGCAGCTGCTGTGACAAAATGTCAGAAGAGCCTGGTGGCCACAGTCATGGGAACATTTTTGTAAAAGTTCAGATACCAAAAGATTTTTGGAAAAGTGCAGGCTACTGAGTACACTTTAATACCAGACACTGGATGAGGCTGATTTCAGTACTCAATAGCTGTTTAAAAATAAATCTGGTTCCCTCTGACCAGTCAGTATTTTTCAGAGCACCTGTAAGTCCATTTGACAGATTTGTTTGTCTGTTGAACAATTTCTGAAAAGACTGGCAGTATGTGTTGGCTTTGGTTTTACATCAAATGTTTTGAAAATCTTATTGCAACTATAAGAAATTTCCATGATTTTTTTACCTTTGATTACTGTGGGAATTGTTTACCATAACTAGTAACATAATTATTATACTGGATTTTAGGGACTGTGCAGATTGCTTAGACACTTATTTAAAAATAGCTAGTAAAAGGGTGCAACTTATAGATAAATCACAAAATATGCACTCCACTATGCAGCATATTCCAAAGCAGAAGCTGAAGAAGTATTTCAGAAAGGAGACAGATTTCTATCAGTTGCTTCAACATGCTGCTCTTCACCCATCTCTGTGCAGTTTATCTTGGGCTGTAGGCAGAGACAGAGACAGCCTAGCAACATCTCTCTTGCTGCTTTGGTGGGAGAAACAGTGACAGAAAGAAAATGTCCATCTGCCATCCAGTGCCAGCTGCAGGCTTTGAGCAAGCCTGCTCATACAGAGAAATGGCCTCCTCTGTTCTTGGCCTTCTTACTGGAGAGGTGTATCTCAAAATCCATGCATATTCCCTCTTGCATTTCTCTGTGTAAGAAGACTGCCCAGACACACAAATCATCAGTGCTGCTGTTGTGCCACCAGCAGTATGGGAGAAGAAGGAGCTTTGAGGCACAGTGTGAAGGCAGCTGTACCTACAAGCAGCAGTTTGGGAATGTGTCTGGAAGGCGGATCCTGCCTTGGCTCGTATGTGATGTGGAGTTGATAGCTGCTTTTGCCACTCCTCCCCCTCTCCTTCCCTCCCAGTAAAACTTCCTGTGCTGTAAAATACCTATGGATCTTCTGCCATTACTGAGGATGCTTCAAATAGGGGAGGGGGGCAGCGGAAGGGAGAAATGTTTATACCATAAAAAATACCACTTCTTAGTAGCAAAGGGATTTTTACTGCGAGAAGAGTCCTCAGTTTAACATACCTTTTTATCATAAGAAGATGCTACATTACGTTTGATTTCTGCATAATTAGTACATCAGACCATTGTGAAGGTGGAAGATATTACAAATGTTTTTGTATGGTGCCAGCATTTAGCTGCTGCAGAGGAGAGGCCTCTTGTTAGTTTGGCACAGTTAGGCAGCACCTAAGACATTCTTATTAAACCAGCAGCAGTATGCAATGCCTAAGAAAAACAAAAGGAACTAGATGTTCAAATTATTTCAGTGTTTCCCCCCACACCCTCCTTTACTGTACATCACATCTCTACTAGGAAAGCAGGAATGCTGGCCTAAATTCCCTCTGGTAGCAAAGAGAATAATCAATTAATGAGAAAGAGAAAAACCCTTCTTGGCATTGCCTTTTCCTGATTGTGTCATTCCAGACCATCCTATGCTCATAGCACATCAATACTCAACCTGTGTATACCTAATGTTGTTGCAATATATCTGTGTGTCCTTTCATCTCTCTTTCTCCCTCTTTTTTGGTTGTCATTCTGTCACTGATGCTGTCAGTGAGATGAAAGGCAAAAAACAGCTATAGTGCTGAGTAATTCACATTGCTGGATTTTTCACCCTCAGAAGAAACAACTGATATCTATTCAGTGATATTTTCTCAATAAAATGTTTCAGTTTTCCTCTTCAGAGTGTGTAGAAATAAATGTTTCTGCTTGTGTTCCCCCAAAACAATGGACACTTCTACGAGTTCTTAGGAAATTGCTTTCTGAAAAAGATTAAGCCCTGAAAATAATTCAGTCAGAAAACTTGCGCAGTTAGAGATGTGGTAGATAAACACCAGAAAATTTTGATGGCATGTTTAAGTATGACTATAGAAGGAACTATATTTCATAGGCAGTCCTTAACATCTGAAATTCTTTAGCGTGGTGGTGCAAACACAGCATGTGTATTATGGGCACAAAATTACAGCAAGAGTGCTTACAGCATAAACTGCTATTTTTGCTTCAGCCTCTCAGCATGTTCCTATGATAGCATTGAACAGCATGAATGGAGACATATCAATACTAGGTACTGTTTTTCTCTCTTGTAGCATTAACAGAGGAGCTTTGGCCAGGCTTGTCCTGTGGGTTAGGGCTGCCGTGTGGCTGTGTGTCCCAAGCTGTGCTTATCCCTCCTGCTGGGTGCTGCAATGTCCAGACCATACCCACTGGGCTTTCTTCAAAGCACCCACAGCTATTTTGTCCAGCTGGGGGGACCCAGCATGGCCTCCTGCTCTGTGGGGGTCCCAGCAGAGGGGCCTTCATTGTAATTTGGCCAATGCAGGGTTTGGGGCAAGTGCATTTTGATGCTGCAAAGCAAAGCAGAGCTGTTAGCTTGCAGAAATAGTCATTATGTTGTGTGCATTGTTTGACTAGTAGAGTCTGCAAGATGACTGTTATTGTAGCTTACAGCTATTTTAATGCTTATGCACAAGGGGGAAAATTACTGTTCTTCATTGCCTTGCTGTGCTTAAAGCCTTGGCTAGTGTGTGCCATGATGTGTATTTGAAGGGCTCTTTAAATGCTCTTTTTAAGGAAAATTGATGCATGAGGGAGAAAAACATTTAAATCTTGAAAGACCAGAGGAGTCTGGGTACCCTTGATAGGGTCAGTATTGCTTTTTCTGTTAAACTTTCTCCTTCAAATCTGGTCTCCTCGAGCAGTTGTTGAAGTACATCCCTTGACTGAGAGCAGTGTGTGTCTGTGCACACCTGTGCCTGTGTTTGATGAGACCTTATCCAAGTAGCATTCCAACATTTCATTGTTATCTCCACAGGTACAAACTGATCATAAGTCTACAATAATTTGTGGTGCAGCCAGATTAAGCACTTCACCAGTGAGCAGATCATTTTAATAATTGACTGCTATGTTTCCAGTCTTACAGCAAGACTGGAAACCATCATCTTCCAGTTAGGGCACTCACTGTCTGAAAAGAATTTCTTATTATTCTTCAGGTTTTGGTAACTCACCTCTTTGTAACCAAAGAGGAAGGTGTTTCAGTTGCCAGGGAAGCCTGTATGCTAAACAGGCTTTCCTGTAAGGGATTACATTTTCTCCTGAATAGCAGAGTGCCAGCTGGGCTGGCAGAGGATGGGATAGGAGTGCAGGAAGACTCAGTCCTGGGAGGCTGGAGCCTGGGGCTGGTGGGGAGCTCTGTGTGCATCTACCTGAAACTTGTACAACCTGCTGATGAAAACTGAAAAGGAGCAAATCATAAATAATGCAGGAATTATATATGCCTGTTTCTGGCAGAGCTTTTTTGGCTGCGTCCAGAGACTAGAGAAGCTGTTATTATCAGAAAAATCACTCTCAATCTTGTTTGAGAGAAGATTTTGAATAAGGGTTCCTGTAATGTTGTCAGATCCCCTCTCTCTTGCGCCCTCAACAGAGCTCTCTTGGCAAATTACTAACAAATATAGGCCATAATCTACTTTTTAGTGATAGCAGTAAGCTAACTGAAGAAGAGCTGATGGGGAGTCTGTGAGTCTGACAAAGTTTAGCAGGGGGTTCCTGCAAGGTTGATCTTCAGAGTGCTCTCATCAAATGTTTTCATTAAAGACTTATGTAAAAAAAAAGTATGTGTATATTAATGAAATTTGCCAACAGTGCAAAACTGAGAAGCATTACAGTGCAGAGAAGGATCAGCTGGAAAAGTGACTATCTTTTGGCCAATGGAGTAAATAAAAAGCCAAATAGAACAAATGGCAACTTCTTACACTTAGGGACTAATTATAGGTGTTTGTACTGTACAATGAAAGTTCATAAAATCAAAGTTCCACAAGAAGGGGAAGATTAGAATGTAGTAGTGGAACAGAATGGCAGGATGGAAGCAAAGTGATCCCAGAGTATACCAGTCAAATTGCTTCCTCTAGGTTTTGACTGGAATTAATGTCTCTTGATGAAGAGTTGACAAAATTTTTAAATTTCTATGTGTTTTTAGTTACTCTGGACATCTTTTTTTTTCCTGTAGTGTCATGCTGTCGCACTAAGTCAATAGGCATTGAGAAATATCTCACTTTCCTGTTGTAGCATTGTTTGAATTCTGGAAGCAAGCCCTTTGGGGTTTAGAAAACACAGTGTCTTCTATAGGATACCAGGGCAAGATAATCAGCCCTCATATATAGTGCATTTGCCTGACCTAATGATCCTGGAGGCTGGCGCTTTTAATGTACGTTTACAGTAGATTCTTTAAATATCTGATTATCTCCCTGTTATTACTTGCTTACTTTTTACATAATTCTGCTACCAAGGAGAAGAAAATTGAAAGTAACAGCTTTCCATATTAGGAGTCATTCCCAGGTCATGGTTTTGAATATACTACACTAGAATGAGTCCCAGATCATGATTCATGTAGGATTTTGCAGGTTTAATTATCTTGTCTCCCTTTCCTTTGTGATGTAAAAAAAAAAAAAAAAAATCCTGTGGGTTTAACTAGTCCTGCAGGGGAAAAATGTCAGAAAGTAGAACTCTTCCAGAGCTTAAAAAGTGCATTTCACTGCGGATGTGGACCCCAGTGATGGTGGGTGGTTCTGCTGAAGTGACGAGTCAAGCAACTCTGTGACCATCAGGGGTCACCTCTTGAGTACTCTGCCACAGTTTTGTCTTGTTCCAGAAGGAGGACAGCTTGGACTTGCAGAAAAATCTTGTCTGACTTTGTGCACCTCGTGAGTTATTTTCCACGAGCTGCAATGACATACAGCATGCATAGCCAGAGAGTGGTAGCAACCAAGTGTTCTGTAATCCCAGACCGTACGAGGGCTGAGTATGGCTAAGAGAAATTAATTACTGCTATAACATTAAAGAACATCAAATCATTTTGTAGATGCCCTTATTAAAAAATAAAAGTATATTTTTGGATTTAACTTAATCCCTTTGAGGGGGAATTAAGCTAAGCAAACAGAAGCTGCTGTACTTCTGAAGGAGTGCTTCCATGCAGTGTGCTTTAGCTTGACATCTTTACTTTCTTCATCTTGACTTCTGTAAGTAGCTTTGCCTAGACATGTCTGTTGTTCCCTATGGATACCAAACTGGCACTGTATTATAAACAGTAGGTTAATGTTTCTAGACACAGCCTCAAGCTCTGTGAATTTTCACTTAGAGAGAAAGTTCTGTCATTCAGAAATAATGAGCCAATAAGGATATCAGAGTTGTATTGTTTTCTGTTTTCCTCAGAACTTCATGTCCTGTTGACTGATTGGTATCCATGTAGGTGTTGTGTTGTGTTTATACTAATCTTGTAAATCACATTCTTACACCTTGGCTTCAGACTCAGGGTAAACTAATGAGCTGATGTGGCAGATTAGAATGCGTAGATTACAAGGAATTTTCATACTGCCCCTTAAAATGTTTGCTTCCATTTCCCTGGAACAGGAATACAGGAGAGGGGCAAAATGACTATCATTTAAATGATTTGTATGCCATGACTGAGAGACACTAGCCACTGCTACAAGAGCTGTCTTAAAGACAGCAACAGAGTAGGCAGGAAGAGGTAACTTTTCCTCCTCTGCTTCATCTTTGCCTGGCAGTTGATAATAAAAAATAATTTCCCTTAACACCAAGGTAAGTCAAGGCAAGTCAAGAGTCTGTTTTCCAAGCAGATGCCAAGGCAGCTTCCAGAGCAGATGGTGTTGCGTTGGCATGAGCTCTCTGTCCACACCCTGCAGTGTTTTGTGGGGCATCTTCTCTCATAGCTACTGGGCAGTAAACACAACCCTCATTTGGCCTCTGAACTGGGAAGCTGGGCTGATATCTTGTGCCATCTGCTGAAGGCTCCTGCTGTGAGTCACTGATGGCAGTTGGAGCGAGTCGCCTGCGTGCAGGATCCTGTCACATACACGTTGTCTCTGTTTGTTAAGAGTGCTGCCAACAGTCTTTAAACATGGGTGTTTTGTGGAGAAGGCTTAGAAGCGGCTCTGCCTTATCCTAATTTTGGAATCCATATCTCTGATTTCAGAAACTGAAGCAGCGTTATAATCTAATGTCACCACAGCGTGTCGGCTCTGAGCTATATGAGCACATGTGATAGCCATCCTCCCACAAAGGGAGGGCACCGTTCACAATTTCAGAACATTTGGCTTTAAGGAGACTGCAGTCCAGAAACTACTCTGCAAAGAGGTGGTGCCAGGTCCCTGGTGTTGTTACTGAGCTGAGTAAGAGCTGAACTCAGGGCTCAGCACAGCAGGGCCCCTGCCAATTGCTGAAGTACGTGTCAATTAAAAGATGTTTTCTCTCATTGCAGTTACACAGGTCAAAGTGCCATTTTGACTCTTCTATTTACTAATAGAAACCCATTCATAACAAGTTGTATTCTGCTGTAGAGGTCAGCGAGCGAGGGTGCATTTTCTTTTCCTTTTGCTAGCCTTAGTTATGTATTTTTGTAACTGGTGGCCCCACAATGGGTAGCCCTTTAAACAGCTTATCATTATCTGGCAGCTCATCATTATCTAGCATTCACAGAACGGTGGCTTGAGCCTTAGCTGGCCTTTTGGGAACTTTCTGCTGCAAGGAAAGAGGGAGATATGTTACTAGGATTTGAATTAAACTAGCAATCTCCTTTCCTGTGGATTAAAGAGTGTTAGAATAGGAATATGTAGGAGAAGGAAGGTATTAATTTTAAGGTCAGTGCCTGACTGTTGCATGCGTTTTACTGGTCAGCACCTCTCTTAATTGCAGAAAATGGCTTACTTGGATGTCCAATGTAGAAAGCAGATGAATGTGCATCCTTATTTTTCTCCCCTGGGAAGGTCATAGTGTCTCTGAGGCGAATAACAAACGCTGCCAGTGTATGGTCAGCAGATGCCTTCTGCACTGTGACTGCAGAGAAGAGTGAACTGCTGCCATCAATGACTGTCGGGGCTGTTCTTTCGCTTTACTTATTTCACCCTTTATTGTGAGTGTTGGTAAATGTGTTTTTAATCTCTTTTGTGTCTGCTCAGCAGCTGATGTCTCTCAAAGCAGGGACAAACTATCTTAAAGGATAAAAATGGGAACAGGTTTTATTTGCATTGCTGACATCTGTGTCTTACCATTTTTTAGTGTCTTTGCCATGCTACGTACCCAACAGGTTGCAAGAAGACTTGTACTGACATGGGCAGAAAAGGGTTGCATCTGGTTAGAGATGAACTGTAGCAGTTCACAGGGTAAATAGCTCTAATTCGGGATTTTGCTAGAATTATCCAACTTAAGCATCAAGATGAAGGCTATCTTATGAATTGACAACTGTCATAGTGATTAACTTGTCTTAATTGACCCTGGGGTCATTCTGGGTTTTTNTTTTTTTTGTCCCTGGGGTTTTTTTGGTTTTTTTTTTTTTTTTTTTTGGTTTTTTTTTTTTTTTTGGGTAGGATGTTATTGCATTTTTATCTCTCCAAATTAATAAACTTAAAAAAAAATCTCTATTTTCTGTACTGCCCTCGAACATCACCAGTAGGTTGTCCCTCACGACGGGAAGGTTCATGTAGGAAGGACAGCTTACTGATCCAAGGAAATGGACAAGAGTGCTGTGGGCATTGGCAGAAAATTTGCCTTGCAGGCAAATGTGTGTGGCAGGTTTGTGTCACAGCTGTTGTCACCAGGCTGACCTTGTCTCATAGGAGATGACATTTAGCCTAATTTTCTGCCAGACTCTAGAGTGACCAGGTTAAAATTTATAGAGCAGAAGTGGGTAAATGTGCTGCTCAGACTTATGGCTGGCATATGTTGAAGAGAGGTCTGATTTCCTCTCATCTTACACTGAACCATTCCCCAGTAGCTGGCAAAGGCCAGTGTGGAGGTTTGATTTGCTGAGATGGGCAATTATTTCTTTTGAGAGAACAGAGAGAGGCTCTGTTAGCTACAGGAAGCCAATAACTCTTCACAAAAGACCCTTGATGTTCTGGACTGAACTGTAGTTGGTGCTAATTTCAGCTCCTAAGGGAAGTCTTAATTATCATATGGGACCAGAATATTTTTAGGAAAAAAAAAATGAAGATTTTTTTTTTCCAGCTTTTGTCTCTTTGCTGAAGATACCAGTAGATAAGAGAGACAACCCCAGTCCTTCAGGGAGTGTCTCCAAGAGCAGAGTAAAAGAAAATAAATATGACCATATTTAGTGTTTGGTGGTCTTAGGTCTCTCACATACAGTGATTTCTCCTCTTATACAGTTCATTTTATGGCACCACCTGCTATAAAACAGGTTTAGTACATGTCAAACCCAGCACAATGTCAGCCTCAGCACTATAGTGAAGCAACACAAATTACACATGCTTGAAAAAATCTGCCCTGTAGAGTGCCTTCATGTGTCCTGACTCTCAGTACAGAACCATAGAATCATAGACTCATTAAGGTTAGAAATGACTTCTAAGTTCATTAAGTCCAACCTTTGACCAAACACCACCATGCCAACTAAACCATGGCACTGAGTGCCACATCCAGTGGTTTCCTGAACACTTCAATTCTCAGAATTTGTAGCTTTAAGTACCCATGCAGGGGTCAAACCCAGAACCTTGGTGTTATTAGCACCATGCTCTAACCACCTCAGATAATTGCATGCATCAAGTACTTGGAAAAAACCCAATCTTCATTTAAAGAAGTGAAAATAATTTTTTTATTTTTTTAACTGGTTTGCAGTGACTTATGTTATAATGATAGAACATAAGTACATAAATAAAAAATATCTCCTGGATGTTAGCATGGAGAAAGGAATGTTTTGTTGTGATAAGAGCTGGTTCCTGAGACTGAGATCAGAGTTGTGTTTCTATCTCCTCCAGAATCACCATGAACTCTAGCAGATCGTTGAGTTGAATTGATTTCACTAAATAGAGTAGAATTTGTGTATCTCAATTGTATTTTTCCCAGACAAGAATTTAGAGCTGTTTCTGTTATACTTTTCTAGATCTGTATGCATTTTTTTTTCTCATGGATTTATTACAGAATAAATTATTTTGGAGGTGCTGTGACAGGACATTTATGTGATACTCATTTGAAAGATCAAAACACACTTTTGAGCCCCAGACTGGATACTTAGTATGAAAAAATGTTCCTCCTGGTTAAAAGACATGGTTTTGCAAACTAATGGAGCCTGAGATTCTATTTCTGGTACATATTAACTACATTTTCTGAGAACAAACCAATTTGTGTAATTATTCCAAATTCCTTCCACAGCTAGAAGTCTGTACAACTGCTGATAGTCTTTTCAGTATTATTTCCATATCCATGCACTTATTCCAGTTATATCTTTTACAGGAATACTACTTCAAGAATTCTCTTTAGAGAGTATTTTATTGCTCATAAGGTTTTAGATCATCCATATAGTTTGGTTGTTAGTTTTGTTATTTGCTAACTGGAGTCTCTCTTTGTTTACTTCTTATTCATATATTCCAAAAGGACCTGAAAGCCTTAAGGATTTCCATAGTCCTGTAGAGGGGGACACCCTACCGATTGAAAGAAAGAAAGTTGCAAGTCAGGAGAGCTTGAAGTAGCTAAGATATAGGAAGTACACAGGTGTAGAAAAGGAGGATAAAATGGAGAAAATGAGCTGAGGTTTCAGGAAAAACAAAGAAGTCTCTCTGAAATCAAATTAACTTAGGATATTGGTGGCTAAAATGTACATGAGTGCAAAGCAGAAATTGAAGCAATCTCCTTTTCACTGATACTTGATCTGAGTCCCAAGTTCTGGATAGTCATGAGAAATGCTGGCCCAGGGGAGATGGGGTCATACACCTGCTGTCAGACACACCTTGGTGTAGCCTGGGATGAGTCAGCCCCAGAGCTTCTTACCAATGTGAGATGAGGAGTCAAACACTACCTGTGTGGCACCAGCTTCCTTTCAGACATCTGAGCAGAGGGGTGCCCATGGTGGGCAGCATGGTGGTTACTCTGCAGGTCAGTGTGGTGAAGGACTTCCTTTGACCAGGCTGCAATCAAGGCTGTCTGACTGTGAGCAGCTGTGCTCTAACAAACAGGCTCCTGTACTCTTTTTTGGAGTGCACCTCAAACCAGAGGCACCCATGCATTCTAGCTGCTTTCAACAATAGTTTCCACATCTTGTAGAAAACAGAACAGGGTTTCCTGATCAAAACACAAAAATACCAACATAGCCTACATATTTTCTTACCTTTAGCCTGATCTTGATTTTTTTTTTTTCATATTTGAAAAATAAAATCCAAAGGCATTTAATGTCGGATGTCTAAAATGACTGTGCTGTGCATCTTGCAAGTGACTGCTGGCTTCTGAAACAGCTGTAATTGTAATGGCTTTCCCTCCCTCTGGTAAATGGACATAAATATTCACAGGGCTGGGTACATTAGGCTAGGTAGATTATTCTTTCATTTGCTGGAAGAAGTATTTGCAAATATATGCTATTAAAAAAGAAAAGTACTGAAAATCTCCTTCATCGTCCTTTAACCAATGTTAGTGCATTACAACATAGCTGAATTTGGTGAGACACTAATTGTTAAGTTATTAGAGTAGATGTCAGTGAGAATTTAAGGGATGTTTGAATTGTTTTTCTAATTTTGCATGCAAATATTGATATTGTGCAATACTGAATAAATTTATTGCATGTCTAGTAGGGCTTATCAGTGAAAGCCCTACTACAGTGAAACCAGGGAGGATTTTTTTGAGTAGAGTCAGCTGGATTTAATAGAAAGGTATACATATTATTTGCAGAAGAGGCAAATATTAATTTTCATTGTATTCCTTTACTACTTAGTTATTCTCAGACATTCCATTAACTTTGGAGCACTAGTGACTACTTCTGCTTTGGTCTTTTTTTTCAATCAAGCATTGCTACTATTTTGTTAGCATACCCTTCTCCTTAGAAGAAGGAAATTGCCTTACCCTCAGAGCAGAGTTCATCCTGTCTGATGTAGTCATGTGCAGAGCAGATGTTGAGTCTAAGCCCCCTACTTCCAACTCTTTTTCTAGTCAGTGAAGAAAGATGAGCACTTCTGGAGTAACTTGTCTCTGAAATCCATGTCCGAATGTCAGGGATTTCACACTGAAATTGTGAAATTCACCATTTGGTGTACAGTGTCAAGATGATGGTGTTTGTCTAAGTACCAAACCAGGGCTCAAAGAAGATGGGATGAACACCCACATGAGTGGTAGTCAATTCTTGGTGCCATGTCAATGGCTTGGGAAAGTGTTTATGAAAAAGCAGTCCTTGACAGGATGAAGTGTGATGCTGTGGAATGTCCCATGGATTTACAGTCTCAATTTCCAATTTCAGGGAGGAGAACATTGCTATTATCAGGGAAAAATTCGAGGAAATTCTGTATCATTTGTTGCTTTGTCAACATGCCATGGATTACAGTAAGTCTGCTGTTTTGTTTTTACTGACCCTTGTTTATCACTCTTTTAAGCAAAATCAAGTTGTTTATAGTAACATAATACATGTATATAGTAAAATAAGTGCTGTTTATTTTCCTACTACTTTGTCACCAATATTAAGTAATCAAAAATCTTCAGAATTTACTTTTTTTCCCCCTAAACTCAGGACTAATGGCAGTGGCCAGGTATTGTTTTAAGATAACTTATTATAGAGATGGCAGAGTAGAAGTAGCTGAAAGCATCCTATTCTACAAAAATAAAAACAATGCCAATGAATTATTTGGAAGTAGTGTTCTTTTCTTGTTGCTATAATGATGTATACTTTATTTCTTTTCCAGTAACTTTACAAAGAAAATGCCACTTTGGAATTTATCTTGCATTATCCATTTTTGTTAACAGGATTTCTGGCTCTAAGCTGTGTATATGCATATAGTAAAATCTTAAAAAACCTAGAAGAAAAGGTATGAGGGTGCAATGATTTTTATTTGAAGTGCATAATTTTACTTATAAATAAAGCCTCTGTCAAGTGAAGGTTACATGAAACTGTGTATGGGTTGTACAGCTTTTGGACCTGTCTACTTTTGGCACTGTTGAGTGATGCTAGTCAGGTTTTCAGATCAAGCAAGTGCCTGTCACATCTGGGAATTACAGGATCTCAGCACTACTAATACTGACATCAGCTTGAAAAGTCATGGCACCAAGTGAGCCTGTGTGGAGATCACTTGAGCTTTACCTTTTTCTGTGGAAGCAGGGTTTAGCTGATGGAAATCTTCTTCAGCCTCTTGTCCATCTGCAATTATTCTGTAGTTCTGGTATCAGTCATATAAGTACTTTCATTTAAGTACTGTCTTTCTTTTATAGTTGTACATTCTTTGGTATGAAGGGGAGAACGCATGCAGAAGACTTGCCATCCTTGCACTTGTCTGATTTACAGCTGTGCAGCTCAGGAAACTTGAGCCCAGTTTGAGGCATGGACAGTGAGCCTAGAAATAGTATCTTCCTAATGCATCCTGGGGCACTGCATGGCTTCCATTAGCAGTGATCCATTAGGTCTTGGCCCCTGCTAACTCCTAGGAGAAAAAGCAGGAACAAAGGAGAGCCTGCATATGTCTTTCCCTGCCCTCTTTCTGAGAGTTTATGCTTAAAACTGACTGTTCTGCTGCTCTGTATTCTTCAATGGCCTGATATCCAAATTGGTCCCTTCTAAAGTTACATGACGGATGATGCATTTCTTTAATTGTATAATTCAGCTCTCTCTAGAGAGGTATCTCCCTGTCTCGTTCTCTCCCCCCCGCTCCCTTTTTTAACCCTGATATAATAAAGTTTCAGCTGAGTTCTTTGACACAAGCTTACTCTAATCAGGCTGGTATTTCAAGCATCTAGTATGAGAAAGTAATGTTTCCTGAGCTGTATTAAACTCACATTCTCTGCCACTGCATTTCCATCATTGCAACTAGCTCCTAAACAGCTGATTTTAAATGATAAATAATTACTAGAAACTCACACTGGCAATCAGAGCTCCTTAGCTTCAACCACACTTTGGAGTATCTTGCTGGAATAAGGGTAGCTGGGCAGAGTTGTCTTCTCTAAGGTCTGTGGGGCAGGAGCTTTACTTTAATGAATTTTAGGAAGTGCACAAGACAGAACAGAAGCCTTTAAGAGAATAACAAGCTTCATATTTCTAAAGGTCATGCCAGTCTCCTCTTTTGCATGTTAGTACTTCTAGATCTCAGCCGGTAACAGCAGAATTATTCATATGTGTGAAAAAATGTTGGGGTTTTTTAATCATAAGTTATGAGTTCTTCTTTTAGTAATGTCTGCATTGTGTCCTTCCTTTTATTAGTTAAATCAATCACGTCTGTCTGTCAGAATACCTGAAATTATGGATGTCTTTTAATTTAATGACTTGGCTAATGACAAATGTATCCCTGCCACCTTAACTTCGAGCAAGCCATTTTGCTTGGGTTTTTGTTTTGTTTGTTTTCTGTGGATATGCAGTAAGGACGGTTTCCTATGAGTTAACCCAAGCAAGACTTTGGCTGCAAAGGGCAGCGGTTGCTGGGGCGTAAGTGAGCTGTGGCGAGGCACAGCTCGCAGCCCGGGTTGGGAGGCGAGGGCGCAGGCAGCGGGCACGGCTGGGATCTTGCTGCCGGCTGGTGGTGAATGCAAAAATTGCTGCTGTGAATTCGACTGTCACGGCTACAAATGTGATTGTCTGAAGAATACACATCATCAAAATGCAGGCTTTTGAAATGTTTTGCTTTCTCTTTAACACACCCATGAGCGAGTGGTCTCTTCAGAGCACACTAGGTCTATGGTAGCAGGTGGGAAAAGAGCCATGAATGCTTTGAGGGGCAGGGCAGGTCTGTAGGTCAGCTGTGACTATTATTCTTGTCGCTGTTGAGTGACTTGATCAGAGGTCAGTGCTGCTGGGAGCAGCAGTCTTACGAGAAGCTCTTTGCTGATGGTGCTTCAACTTGCAGACCCTGCTTAACTTTCCCCTGCAATTAGAGGGAAGGAAACTTTGACTGATAAAGAGCTACAGGATCTTCCCCAATCTCATCTTATTTCCAAGCAAAGAAGCTCCAGCAGATGCTAGACTATTTTGCTTAAACTGTGTAGACAGTATTTATTTCTAAAGAATAGGCACATGTAATTTGAAAGGTGAAGCAGCTTTACAGTAGTTATGCTCATACTTGATATATGTTATACAGTCAGTAACCCAGGTTACTTCTCTGAATGTCAATTTTGCTGATTAAAAAAAAAAATCTTCATAAGGAAAAAGAAAAGGATCTGCTTTTGTTGCTTGTAATTCCTGTTTGCTTTGGGTGTTTTTAACAGTAATGTAAGTAAATAAATAATCTCACTTTCATGCTGTTGTTGTTGTGTGCATTGTGCCAAATTTGAACTTACAGCTCATATTTAGGTCCAAGCTTAAACACTGTAGTAGTGGCCCTTTGAAAGTGACTTGCTGATACAGTCTAATCCCAACCATGTGTGTATGTCACTGCAGTAAAGGAAAAGTTACTTAAAAATATTCTGGTTTGGTTGAAGGTCAGAATGTATTGATATAAGAAATAACATTTGTTTTTCTGCTCTTTGTGTATTTGTATCAATACTTTCTCTAAATGAAATGCTAAGGAAAGAGTTAATAAAAAACCCATTAAAACCTAAGGATAATTCAATTCAATTGAATATAATTTTTATTTGGGGAAAGCTATGCAAATGTTCCAAAAACATGTTCCTAAAGACAGGTCCCTTATTTATCTGTTGCAGGTAGATATCTCCTACATGGGAATGGGGGCTTTGAACTGGATTTTCAGTTGGTTAAATTAGTCCATTTTGTGTTTATATGTGTTGTAGAGAAGGTTTGTGGAAGAAAGAAGAGTCTGCTCACCACAGGAGAAAATCTTTCTTAAGTGAAGAAACAAAAACATTGATACAGAATTGCATTCAGTTCCTGAAACCATTTTAAAGTCTTCCTTTCTCAAATATTTAAATTTTTAAAGTATATTAACTTTTAGAAGTTACTTCCATGTTCCACTAGTGTTTGTTTATTAAATCTGTATTTACATTTCCTGCTCTTGACAGTGGGATGTTCTATGATGGAAATCATACTTACCTTATTGAACCAGATGAAAACTACACTTCAGATGTAAGTAAAACTTACAGTAGTCCTGCTGTGTTTTTTTGAGTACAGTCATACATGAGTACAGGGTAGGCATAAGGCCGTGGGACCAAAGGCTCATCCCCTCATTCCCAACTCATGTACCTCGAATGTCAGACTCCATCTTCGCAGACAAAAGCAGACCTGCAAAAATTAGACAGTGATGTGTCTCTGTGTGTGCTCTGTAGCTCTTGGCTGTAGAGCACTGCAGCGCTAGAGGAGGGTCCCTTGGAGCCTGTGAGTGCCCAGTCCCCTTCCCTGGCACTTCTTGCTCTGGGTTTATTATATCACTCTCCTGCTGGTTTATCCTTGACTCCAGTTCAGCAGCTCCTGGGACTTTCATTGACTCTCCTTGAGCAGCTCTGGGAGCCTAATTTAGGCCTAGCTCTGTGTGCTCAGCCACTGTGTTTGAGGTGCTCAGATATAAAAGGTGGTTAAATGTGGCATTAGCTATCACATTGCAGTTGGGAAAAGAAGAATGTAGAGTAATGCTGCCTTGCAAATTGCATGTTCTCTGGGGTGTGTGTTGGGTAACAAGAACGTTTGGAATTGTCTGTTTAATGCTCATGAGATGGATTAATTTTTCCTGATATAATATGGGCGATTATTTACTATTTCAGGATGACTTCCATTTCCACTCTGTTTACAAATCCAAGTTGTTTGAATTTCCTTCAGTCGACGTGCCGTCTGGTATGATTTTTTGGTATTCATGACTTATTGAGTGTTTTAGTATAAGGCCAAATTTGTTGATTATATTTGACCATCTTCTGAGAGTATATTGTTTTGTTATATATACCTTCTTTTACCCAAATAAATAAAAAAACCACTGAACACCACCTGCCCCCTCCTCCATTTTGAAACAGTGAAAGCACAGGAAAATAATCTGAAGTGAAAAAATCCTGAATCTAATGAATGAAATCTCTCATAGACCTTCATGTTGTGATATGTGTTTCTCTTAACAGGTCATGTGGTCTGTGGTAGGTAGCCTAGAGGTGATGAAAATAAACACCACCTTGATGGTGGTTGATAACTCTTCATGGGTTTTTCTGGTTTTGAGATATAGGGTGAGTACCATGGAGTGAGCATAAACCTAGGAGACAAGAAATTGCCCAATGTAATTTCTGTTCAGTGACTCTGATCTCCAGTCCGATCAGCATCTTTCAGAGTACTGGCTATGATGAAGGCCATGCATTTCAGTGCAGATGAATTTGGAGGCAGAAGTGGTTTCAAGTGCTCATAGTGATGAATGCCATATTGTGTGTGGAGGGAGAAAGGTTTTTTAAAAACATGAGTTTTCATCTGAGAGGTTGGCTTGTTAATTGAAGTTAAAATTACAGTATTTGTGACATATCCCCATTCTGTCAAGGATTTGCCAGTTTTACAGATGTGTTTTCCTGCCCTACAATGCATATCCTAGATAAGCTTAATTGTCCTTCATACACACTGACATTATGGAAGAAACCTCCAGTCTGATTTCTTCAGGAGAGTTACAGATGTTTGGTTATCTTGTTACAAGCTATTTGTCCTATGGTAACATTTGGATCTGAGGTCTTAAGGTGCTGAGTATTACACGCAGATGGGTCCATCTCTGGAGCACATTTTGTGCAGGTTTGCCAGTTGTTAAGCAAAGTAGAATCATTCAGGGAGCTAATGAGAAAAGAAGGAAAAAAAAAAGGAAATTGCTACAATCTGGTTGCCTTAATTTGTTCTGAAGAAGGAATCTGAATCCAAACAAAACCAGTGTCCCAGCTTGGTGCCTCCTGTCCTGGGATGATGGTTGCCCAGGCAAGACAGAGGCAATGTTGGGATGGAGGGACATGAGCACAAAAGGCTCATGGCTTTGTGCAAGGCATTGACTTCTGCGTCACAAAACTTTCTGTGTACCTGCCCCTTACACATGTACCATGCCTACTACCTGTGCTTGCAGAGGTGATAGTGTAATGAGAGCAATTTATTGAACATAAGGTCAATAATAGAGTGCACCATTTATCATATTTTCTTGCGGGCATATAACTCAAAAGATTGGAAATAATGCAACCAATGCTGAATTTAAAATAAATCTTCTATCTCAGGTTGTTAAACTAAGACACTGCTAGTGTTGATACTTACTATCTATAAGCTGTTTTATAAGATTTCCTTAGTGAATTTTATGTTTTCAAGATTATGGAATAAAATTGTCTTCTGCTTTTAAAATTATGAAAAGGGATTAATTGCAAGTAAATGCCCCAGTTTCACCACCACCAAAGCTTCTTGATTTTCAAACATCTGTCAAACTAGGGCTTCACAGTCTTGTTTTGTTTATTTGTTTTCCCACAAAAATCCAGACATGCTTGTACAGTTTTGATTTTACTACAGATAACAAATAAATAGTTGCTGGCTTTGCTGTACAAGCCCAGCATGTGACATAATGGGACATGTTGCCATCTAGATTGAATTAGAATCACAGGATGGTGGAAAAGGTTAAAAAGGAAAGTTAGCTGCAGAGTGCTAGTCTTCTCAGTTATGCAAGTATTTGTAATGTGGATGAGAGGTACAGGGTCTTCCATCACTTTATGTTTAGGGTCCCAAGTATGGAGAAATAGACTTTAATTCACGGTCTACTCTCCCACATGCTCATACTTGTTTTTGTAAAATTGTTTGAAAAGGTGTTTCTGATGTTTGTAGTGAAAATTATTGTACCTGTATAATATTATATCCTCATTAGGAAACCCACAAATTTTCTTTGTCTGAGATTATTCAATTTACCTCTGCCTGTAAGTCATTCTCCATGCATAGTCACAGCTCTAGAGGAGAGCTCCACCAGTATCTCTGCTTCTTCCCTGCCAGTCTGGAGAGGTCAGATTACTGTCTTAATGACTTTTTTTTCTTTAATTAACGTTTGCAGTTAATTGCTAATAGTATTGTTGTGATTGATTTTTTGAAAGTACTACAACAAAATTATTGTTAGCAGCAGCAAGCACTGTGCTGGCATATATCATCATAGCTACTCTCATAATTTATCAATTTGACTGGCCTAAGGGGATTTTTCGTGAAGCCAAGATTTTTCTCTTATCTTTAGAAGAGTGTGTGTGTAAGGTAAGATTTCCACTCAGCATTTCCACTGCATTAGGAATGAACTGGATAGATCACCAGCTTCAATACTGGTGTTAGAAAGGGAAAAAATTCAAGTGGTAGGGATTACTCAGTATCAGTGATAGTAAAAGCACACACTATTCTATCATGGTTAAATAGCAATGTACTTTATATATTCTTTTGCTCCCTGGGTATTAAAAAATACCCCAAAAGCTGTTTCAGAAAAGAATTTATTGTACTGTGCAATGGTCTGAGGAATAATGAGGATTTTAAATAAGGAAGCTTGGACAGATGACTTGGCACGCTTAGAGCATTTGACTTTGTATTCTCTAGACTGTTTTTTTCACAATCTCTGTTGAGATCTACAATGCCCTGGCATGGTTTTAGATAACAATATGTTATCAAAGCTGCTATTTTTCAAATAATACATAGCAGATGTCCTTTTCTTTTGGGATCACATGAAAAATATGTAGATACAACACTTAGGAACATGATTTAGTGGAACTTAGCAGTATTAGATTTATGGTTGGACTCAATTTTAGCAATCTTTTCCCAATCAAGATGATTCTATGATTTTGTGAATCTTCATTACATTTTTTTTTTTTTGAGGTAATATATTCCCATCAAAATATCTGCTAGGCTCTCTCAACTATCAACATTCCATGTGATTTTGCTGGCCATATTCTTTCACCTGAGGGTCCTTGGCTAGAAATGCAACCTGTGTACATTTATCCATCTTGTGAGTCATAAGACAGAGTTAATGTGTGTTAATGTGTTAATGGTAATGCCTGCATCATTTCCCTTAGAGGTGACTGGCTTCTGATTGTGAGTAAAATAGTCACATTTGCTGGTAAAGTTATCTGAGATATATATACATATATCATATATACACACTGTAAATTATTATTTTATTGGTTGAAAAGTGTTGTTTTTACCAGTTTCATTAAGCATGTTATAAAATCAAAAATGACAGGTTGAGATCCAGTTGTGTGTCTAAACTAATTGTGAGTCTAAAGTAATTAACATACATAAAGCATAATCATAAACATTGTAAAAAGGTTTTCAAGATTTGGTTTCTCATCATTGTTCAAGCTCAAGAGTCTGCAGGTCTTTAAGCAATAAATAAGGAGCTTGGGAGTGGTTTAATTTATCCTTGGTCATTTTTCTAAAGAAAGTCCTTAAGTGCATTGGTGTAACCATGAAAACATTTTTAAGCAGAGAGCCTGTGATTGTCTAGGTTGCTCCGTGAAAAGATATCTGCAAACCTCACATACCAAATGGCACCATAGTCCCTAATTTACCCAAGACAATACCAGTTAGTCATGCTTTGTTTGCCTGGTTTGTCTTATTAGTAATTTGCCACTCCTGGTTAAGATTATCACTTAGGCCTGGCAATGTCTTGTCAGATGGGCAACTGAGCCTTGTGTTTTAAGATTTTGCTGATATGTCAGCCCTATCACATTCCTGTCAGCATCGTTTTTAATCCTTTTTTTCAACCTTATGCAGAAATTGTACAATTAATGTACAATAGGAAGTGAAGCTGTAAGAAACTTGCCTGTCTCACCAGCAAAACTGAACTGCTCAGGAATTTCTAAAACAAGCAGAAGTTGTGTACAAAGAAATGTGAACTGGAAGTCTCTTAATTTACACTGCTCCATCAATCCTATAGCACTATAGGGGTGTCCTATAAACGCTATAGGACTATTTACTTCTCTCCAGGACTGGTAAAATCACTGAAACACTGAAAGAAGTTTTCAGTTCCTTGAAACTGAAAGGATGTCCAAAGCTGCAGGAAGCACAAAAGAGGGAAAGCAGTGAAAGGAGAAGACATTATTACAAACTAAGAAACTGCAAACATTTGATTTTCATGAATCAAAAATATGTTCTTGGGTTTATGTGAATAGCAAACACATTTATACAAGATAAGGAAAGAGCTTTATTTTGCATAGAGAAAAGAGAGGCAGGGACTATGAATCTAAAATTAAAGATGGAAAATTACTTCTTGGACATTTGAAAGAGTGAGAGCAAGTGTTATCTTCTGCTTAGTTTATGATGTGTCCTTTTCCATGAGGGGCTAGTAATAGATTTGGTGAAAAGGATTTGGCAAAAGAATAAGCTACTTGATGCTTATGATTAGAGATTTAAGAAGTTAAAGACACAGAGGGATTAGCAGGGAGGAATATTGCGTTGGTAAGTGAGCCTTGCCAAAATCTTGTAAGGTTTCTCCCAACTCTGACATATTTTGCTTTATGAATATAATCGTCTTAAAGCACTAATTCTGCCTTCCATGCTCTTCTTATTAATTTAGGTAGCTATTGCAAGAGCTCTGTGAATGTCTGCTGAATTCCTGAAAATGTGATTCACTCCATGGAAGCACTATGCTAATAATATTTCATGCCCAGTTTTGGTGAAGTTTTGGCATAGAACATCTGCTGTGCTTTCTGAAGCGTGACACCCACAGATCATCTGTTTCAACAGACCCAGATTA
>VYZP01042792.1:0-34826 GCA_013400635.1 Hypocryptadius cinnamomeus | reverse complement strand
GATAGAAAAAGATCTTTCAAGGATTAATTTTTTTTACCTTCCTGATCAGGAGAGGAACATCACATAACTGAAAACAAAACAAAACCAACCTGGTTTTATTCTGCTAAGCAGTGATTGCAATCCTATATTAAAAAAAAAAAGAAAAAAAAAAAAAAGAGGACCCCCAAGAGAGACTTTTATAGATTGAATAAAAAATTATGAGTTTAAGAACTGGCTCAGTTTTTGAAAAAAAAATAAAGTAAGATAATGGAAGAATAATAACTTAAGGGTGTTTTTAGGGTTTTGGTAATGCTGCAAACAATACAATGCAATTTATCAATGCTTTTTAAAGGATGACTCTGTAACACTGCACTTTCAGGATCTACTATTGACTCCTCAAGCTTTTCCTAGGGTTCTCAAGTAGGTAATGTTTTTGCATGAAAGTCTGGATTTGGGAAAGCAGTTACATGCTTAACTGCATGTGATCTAGATTTACCCATGTATGCAAACACTAGGCTGATCAAAGACAGCTCATCCTTTTCACTGTTTAGACTGAAAAGCTAAAACCAGTTTGCTTTAAGACAGGAACATCATCCAGGATAATTAGGTCACTCTTTGCACATGCATCTGATTAACTTTAATGTTCATGTTTCACTCATCCAGCTAAATCTTCGGAGTCAATTTAACTTCAGCAAATTAGTATTGTGGAATGGTCACAGCATTTTCCTAGGACTAGAATACCAAAAAAATGCAACTTGGCTAGTTACACAGTCTGTTAAAAGGATGAATAATTTTTTCTACGCCCATTTTTGCAGGCTGAATACACTGTAGATCTCAGATGGATTTTCTGTGTGTATAATTTTTAAACAGATTCCTTAAGATGTTCCCATACAGTAGTACACAGATACACTTGAAAAGTGTTATTCTTTTACAGTTTTCAGATCCTTAAACAAGGCTCAGCCTATTTAAAAGAGTCTTTAACTTAAAAAGAAAAGGAAAAAAGTAAAAAACCTCAGAGATTATTTTTGTAACAGTTTAATGAAGAATCAATCAATAAATGAGAAACATTTCACTCTTGAGGGAGAGAAGGAATGAGAAACAAAACACTGTACTTACAATTCACAGAAGCAACCTCTCTCAGCTAGGAAAAAACTGACTAGGGGATTTTAAAAATGAATAACCTGTAGTTCAGATAGGCAACTCTTTAAAATTCTCATCTAATTTTTATTATCAAGGGCTACTTAATCCTAACCCAAAACTTAGATAAGGAGATCTATTGGCCAGCCTTTTCCTACTGTCATTAGAAGCTGCATCTCTGAACTGAAAGAGCTAGAGGACTAGCACAAGATCCCACCACAAACACAGAAATCAAGCTACATTTCTAGAAATCTAGAAATGTCTAGCTCTGCATCCCTCTCTTTTTGGTGTTCCACAAAATGAAGTGAGCTGTTGTAAATTGTCCTTTCTCCAGATAAAATAATTCCTGTCCTGCATCTAGAGGAAGAATATGTTATTCTTGATCAATAGCACTGTGCTGCTGTCTACTAAAAAACATGGGCAGTATGCACTGGAAGAATAACAGTCAGGAGCTTGATGCCTATTTTCCAGTCTTTTTCAATCCCAGTCAGCAGTGTGAGTTTTTAGGGTATGGAGGAGATCACAAGATTCAGACCACTTGACCATATGACCAACATGGGAAAGACATTCCCATCTTGTGCACCTTAAACAGCAAAATAGCATCTGCAGAAGTTTTTCACATGGAACTTATGACAGAAATACTACAAACATTCAGATACAAAGAGCTACATTGTGACGCTCTACATCACATCTTCAGCAGCCTGTTGATACCTGCAGTGTTTTTCTCTACCACAGCTTTACTGCAGACTGCAACATTTAGCTCATCCCTCTGGGACGCACTGCCAGTCCCAAGCAACCAGCCCCTGAGGCTGCCTAGGTACACCCTCATAACACAGACAACCTCAGGAGGCTGACAGCTCCTTGTCAGTCAAAAGCAGAGGCTGACTTTTATTCATCTTTTTGTAACTGCAGTAGCAGTTAATGGGGGCAGAAAAAGTTTTTGACACCTGTTGTCTAGTGTAGATCAGGGCTTTTCAGAGCCTTCAGAAAAATCAACAATATCAGGGCATACACAAGCCTTCCAGCTCATGGTTTTGATTCTCAAGCAGGTGCAACTCTTCTGTTTCCCAGCTCACAAGAATGATCCCTTTGGATAGCTGAAAAATATATTAAAAATGCCAATACCCAAGGAAACAAGAAAACTTGTTCTAATCTACAGGAAAATTGCTTCTTAAAGTATCCAGTGTCTGACAATATGAATACCTACATTACTTTACACACAAACATGGAAGTTAGCATTCTTTTTCTGTGGCTAGACTAGAAAACTCAGTATGTGTTGCAGCTTGGTTTCTGCGGGTGAGTGAAGTGATACAGATCTAGACTGTCAGAGAACTTTGCTGTGTCAGAGCAGTACGGTCAACCAAGTAACACAGAGCTCCCTGTACTTCCTCATGTCTAGACTTTTAAGTCTCTGAGTGAGGTTTCTTCTGCTACAGACATTTATTTCTTACTGGTTTTACTTGCTTCCACTGCAGGGAAGTAATGTTGAAGTAACACAGAGATACTTTTTTTTCCAGGGAGCTGTTCACAATATGAACACCTTGCCATCTTTTAGTATTTCTTAAAATATTTAGAGAAAAATTTGTTCCAACAAACAAAATTTAATCTAGAAAAGAGTCAGTTTAGAGATTTATTAATTTAATGAGATGAATGTGGTTTTGGTCCCAAAAAAGTGCATGTTGTTTTGAAATAAGTTTTCAAATCCTTTTAAGAAAGTATTTGTTTTCCTTAGGCAAGAGACCTGATAACTCAGGGAGAGTCCAAAGTCAATGTGAATGTCTTAGTGCAGTTTGTCATTAATGCAGCACATCTTGCCAACTAAAAACTAAAAGCCATATAGTCTCCATAGGCAGTAATAAAGTCCAAGGAGGGGATTCGCTTAAGTATCTCAATACAAAACATAATTTGCTTATTCATTTTTAAAAAGCTGTTTTGTCTAATGCTTACACTTATCAAATGCTAAACAGCAAATTTTGGCAATACAATATTAAGCACTTATGTTAGTAACTTTGGTGCTGCTACAGAACCATTGAGGTTAAAATGACTTTCATATTGATTCAGGCTGAGAAATGTGAAAAACAACACAGAGGACTGGAGGAACTGAAGAGGTTATATCAGAGTATCTAAATTCTGGACTGAAATATCAACTAAGCTATTAGCAAATGCTAATGTATTAATTGTTCATGGCAAAGGGCATTGGGTTGGAAAAGGGCACTTTTCTTCAAAAGCAAAATATGTGGTTGGACTACAAAGTGCTTTAAGAGAAGCTTTTCTGTGACCATAAATACCACACATTTCAAGTCTACAACTCTTATTTAGTCAAAGCAAACCCAAACCAAATAATAGGCAAGTAAAAGACAACAAAGAAACATTTTTTCATTTTCATTGGGTATTGCATTTGGCAGGTGTCCTGGCTATACTAAGATTTGTCTTCCTTGGTGTAAGGCAAAATGTGATGAACTTTTGAAATATTATCTTTTGCTGTTCAGGCGAACTGCAATCCAGATTAATATGCACATGTCTATTTACTTAGGATTGGTTTTTATAGACAGAATAGGTAACATGGCAAAACATATGCCAGTATGGATAAAGTGAGCTTTTTTGGATTACTTTGGGCATATAGATCAGGTTAATCTTGATGCTATTTGCATAACATGCTGTTTCCTCCAAAGGTAGGCTTAGATTTAGAACTTGATCTTTAATTTAAAGTTTGTCCATGACTTTTCATTCTGCAACAGTGCCTCAGACACCAGGTTTCAGTAGTGTCTCACAAATAAGTTGGTTTAAAATCAGGGTTTCTACTCTAACTCACAAAGAATCTAGAAACTTTATATTTCTTTAGCGTGATATGAAAATGTTCTATAGCTCTGAGGAGCAATTGGTTGGCTTAGAATAAGCCCTGGCAGGCTTGTTGATTATATGGGACCAAAGATGACAAAAATAAATAGTACATTTCCAGTTTGAAAATCCAAGGGAAGTTACAACTTGCGCTTCCTTTGTGTTCAGCCCTCTTTTCAAAACTGTCTGATTAGGTGAGAGCATAAATTATAGATCTCTGTACTATCATCCTTAAACACAAAGGGAACCAAAAGGATGTTTTCCCTCAGATCCTGCAAGAAATATTTGCCTCTGCCCAGCTTTTGAGGAAAGGGTACACAATTGTCAGTGACTGAAGGGCAGTAACCACATAAGGCAAAACACAGAAATAATCACACAGAACCAAACCAATGTTTCTACCTTTTTTACATGACAGAAAAATGAGCTATTTCTGTGCATTCTTCAGATATAAAGTTCCATGCCAGTGGTACCTGCAACGCAACAATTGGCAGGGACCATACCAGCAAAAAAACCTTTTAAATATAGACAGTAAAAAGCTCATTTCAACTCAATAGGTGGTAAGGCTAGCTTATAATCCATGTATCTTATTCATGTATTCATTTCTTGTCTTCTCTTATCCTCCCAGACTGCAATACTAGAGCAGACATATAGGCTAGTTATTTTATGCAAGCTCAGTAGTGACGTTAAAATAAATTAAAGATAAATAGGCCATCAGAGTATTATCTCAGTCATATGATGATTATTATTATGGAGCAAAGGAGTTCATTCTGTATGAAACCAAGGTCCCTTAAAAAAAATCCATCAAATTCCAGCTTAGGAAAGTAGTGATGTTAACAAGATTAAAAAGGTGTATTAGACTTACAGGACAAAAAATTGTATGAATAGCAGAATGTCTATCCTCTAGCAGAATAGCAGAATTTGCATATCTTCTGCTGCCAAACTTTATGCTTGTTGCTGCCATAGAGGAATATATTTTATATGTCTTCACAATCATGTCTGAAATGTGAAAGCCCTGAGCTTCCTTCAAACAAAACAGTAATTTCCAAGTGCAAGAAACCTTGCTTGTGTGTCACAATGCGTTAGTCTTGTCAACTAAAAGCAAGCTCAGTTGGATGAGATTTTTCAAGTAGATGTAAGAACTTCACAGAAATAACAGGAGAGACCAAAAATAATTCAATCAAAATACAGTCTCCATCATACACCTTTGAGGGGGTTCCTTAGCACCTTTTTTCTCTTACTAGCTTTTCTTTGTTAATGACTGAATCAATCAAGTAATGTTTACCTATGGCAGATAACATTAAACTAAACACTAAGTCACTTGTCATTTTGGTCATATTTGAAAAATAAGAAAATACTCTAAAGGAACAACTAGACAAAATCACCTCACACCAGCAGGAAAGAGATCTCAAATGTGACTGGCACTGTGCAACAAGCAATAAAGTGAATGAGATTTTATAACATCAGAGTCAGATATCAAAGTTCAGAGCTTTTTGTAGTTGCTACACATTGCTGTCTCTTTTATAGGATAGCAGATCTGCGGTACAGGCTCCTTTACTGAGATACCTCTCTTTTCTCCTGTGTGTAAAGAGACACATGAAATCAGCCATTTTGTTTCAAGTTATGGTCCCAAGCAAGGTCTTTTTTTGACAGAGTCTAATGGAAAGCAATTAATCCCCAGTTTAATCATATGAAAAAATGCCTAACTACCGTGTTTATGATCTCTTGGACGAAAATCTAATGCTGAAACTCAGTGCTCAAGTCCTAACTTTCTTTTTTAATGAATGTCAAATCCCAGCTCCCTTCAAAGTTTAAGGCTCATGTTAATTTTAACACGCATGCTTCAATGAAATGCCTGAGACAAGCATTGTAAAGTCAATGGGATTATAATTTTGATTGCAGGTTGTTGACTAGGGCAGTGAACTGCCATGCTGCAAGTCTTGCAAGGATTTGTGTATTGTCCCTAATGAGATATTCAGTGTTATAAATACAGGGAAAGGCTCAGTATTTCCCCCCGCCCCTCCCCTTTTCTGATTTATCAGTTTTTTTAAATAATAGGAAGATTTTTAGCAGCAATAATGTTCTAAAACCCACTAGAATTATACACACAAGAGGGAATTTGTACAGTACTTATGGTTTGAAAGTTTGCTTTTGAGTTTAACCATGAATCTCTGAGAACTTCAAATAAGATCTGGACTCCCACGCTCACCAGCTGAAATTTTATTTCTTCACAGAAGCAGTTTCACTTCTGAAGTGACAAAAGAATATTCCCTGATACCATCTCAGCTGGTCCTCTATTCCCTCACCATTCTAAATAGCCAGAACAGTCACACACAAGAGATCATACAGTTCTGGGTACATCTAAGATTGCATACAACACCCCTGAACATCAGGGGTCTTTTTCATCATGCAGGCAACTGTTGGTCAGCAACTGGACTGAAATAACCAGTCTTGGTTTCATGTGCCACACATTGCACAACTGAACAGACAATGGCTAAACAGTTTTCAACTCCTGTTCAAGGAATCTATTTTAAAAAGATTCATTAAATAACAAATTTTTCATCTATGCTCTTTTGGTTTTCCACCATGAAGGAATCAGCTTCAGCATTTACTTGACAATTGCAGCTCTTGATCATCAGTTTTGTCCAGTCATATTGAGGAAGTTTGAGTTCATTTGCATGACTGCATTCACTTTCACCAATTGTATTATATTTGTGTGGCAAGATTTTGGAGTGGGGAAGGCTTCTCTTTTGTAAGAAGAGGACAGAAACTTTGCCCATGTCTGCTAATACCAATGCCAACTGGCTGCAAGACAGACCCACTGCTGGGCAAGGCTGAGCCCTCAGCAGCAGAGGTATCAACTCCAGGGTAATGTATTTAAGATGGGTAAATAATCCCCATGTAAAAACAAACACAAAGAGGAGAGAGACTATGTGAGAATAACAGCTCTGTAAGCAACAAGGTGAGTGAAGGCGGGGAGGAGGTGCTCCAAGGGCCAGAGCTGAGGTCGCGCTGCAGCCCATGGTGAAGACCATGGTGAGGTGCCTCTGCAGTGCGCGGAGGACCTCACACAGAGCAGTTGGATGCCCAAAGGAAGCTGCGACCCTGTAGCACTGGAGCAGGCTCCTGGCAGGACCTGTGGAGCTATGGAAGGTAGAGGAGCAGGCTTGCTGGCAGGACTTGTGACCCTGTGCAGGATCCACACTGGAACAGCCTTTTCCTGAAGACCTGCAGCCTGTGGAAAAATATTCACACTGGAGCAGTTCATGAAGAGCTACAGCCTGTGAGAAGGACTGCTGTCGGAGAAGTTTGTGGGGGATTGTCTCCCTTGAGAAGGACCACACACTGGAGCAGACAAAAAATGTGAGGAGGAAACAACAACAGAGATGTTTGATGAACTGGCCATGGCCCCTACTCCCCACTTCCCTGTGCCATGTGGAGAGAGGAGGTAGGGAAGAATTGTGAGTTAAGTTGATTCCAGAAAGAAGGAAGAAGTGGGCAGAAGGTGTTTTAAGTTTGTGCTTATTTCTCAGTATCCTAGTCTTATTTGACTGGAAAGAAATGTAATTAATTTTCCCAAGCTGAGTCTGTTTGCCTGTGATGGTACTCAGTGAGTGACCTCACTGTCCTTATCTCAACCATAATGCCTTCTTTTATCTCCCCATTCCAGCTGGGGAGGGGAGTGATAGGATGGCTTTGAAAGGTACCTGGAATACAGCCAGAGCCAAAACATCACGTCAATGCATTCCACTTACTAACATTCACTACCTTTTTTGTATTCTGTAAGTCTTAAATATCTCCAGGTTGAGTTGAAATAATGAGATAAGACTGGTTGCAAAGAAAATATTCTCTTATATATTTTTGCTCTTCTAACAAAAGTAACTGGGAGATCTCTCTATAAAGAAGCCTTCAAAATGGTCAGCAATGCAGACCTGGAGGAATGATTCTGTACTAGTCAGGAATTTTAACATGCCAGCCCCAAACAGCCCAATCCCAGCTACCAAATCTAGTTATGTTAAATATAACACAACTCCACTAGTGTTTTCATGGATGGTGGGTAATATTTAGTCTGCTGGCTCTTAAGCAGCAACAACTGAAAAGGAAGGCAGTAGCCAATTCTTTTTCTTCTTACAGCTGACAGTTTTATGTGCTCTCAGTTTTTGATGAACAGCAGAATAACCTTTTTTCCTCCTTTCATCTCTATTCATATGTCAACTTCTTGAGCTCAATGCTGAAAAATGTCACTTGTCATATCCAGACTCTAGTAATACTTTCATATTGTCTTCAGGCAGTTATAGCAATGCCATTTAAATGTATATTGACTTGCCTGTAACAGAGATACAGCTTTCAGTTTCTCCACAGTTTTGCACTCTCTGATGACACTATTCACTATTTACAGTCTTACGTCATCTCTCAAAGGCTACATTACACACACGGCAGAGCTGAAGACGGATGTTTAGTGCAAAAGTCCCTTTGTCTGAATAATATTTTTCATTTTAAAATCTCAAGATGCTGTATCATATATTAGATTTATTAGGCAATAAGAAAAAATATCTCCCCATGTTTTATTATTTCATAAATTTTCAACATGTATTCTGATACTGAAAGAAACTATGTCACTCATTCTCTCAGGGTAACTACTCATCATACTCCTCCTCATATTGTTCTACCCTTTTTCCTGACAACAGGCTACACATAGGATGGACACTCCATTAAACTACCATTGCCTCTGAGATTCCTGAAGGAAATCTCTCTCACTGAAATACCTGTGGTAGTTTCTTTCAGTAGCATTCATGCTTAGAGTTTTAGAATGGGTTTTTGTTGTTGGCTGTTTTTAGGGCTTTTTTGCCTCCAATAAGTAAGTTGCTTTGGGAGAAAAAAGGTAAGATGGTGCTGTGAAGTATCAGTTAAGTAAATTTCATCTTTGGAGATGAGAAATTTCAGAACCAGTGCAGAGAAATTTCAGAACCAGAAATGTCAGTAGCCAATAGCAAAGACAACTTTCTCAGATGTCTGCAGACTAAGCACACACTGTGCCTTTGTACAGAAGCACTTGAACATCAGGAGGAACTACACTGCTTGCCAATATTTCCTTCCACTCCAATTCTCTGCACCAATTAATACCATCCTGTGATCTACAGCACTAATTATTTAAAATTAATATTATAATTATGATTCCTGAAAACATTTGTGACAACAGTCTGTAAAAAACCATTTGTGCCATATTTTGTTTGCTCACATTCATATAGCTTCCCTCTTTTGATAGATAACAAAAGTTGTCTCCGTCTCTCTGGGTGCCTCTCAGTGAGCCCCGGCCAGCCCCGGGTCAGCAGACAACGGGGGGCAGCCCCAAAGCGTCTGACAGCGGGGGGACACTCTCTTTGGTGCCCCGAGGGTACTGATGGCAGCTAGGCCCGTCGCCTTAGCATCAGAAGAGACACTGGAGACATCGGGAGAGGATAAAAGGCCGACTCTCAGCAAGGGGCCAGTCCAAAGTTTATTCGGAGCTCCTCAGGGAGCCCCACACCTCAGCAGGCGCCTTGCTCAGAGTCAAACAAAGGGAATCTCAAGGTTACATTTAGAGGGGAGGAAACCGAAGGTAAATCATCTGCTGACCAATAAAGGCCTCCAGGGATGCAACTTTAGGGATGGACATTTAGGATCGCGTATAAACTAACACTTGGTGGGCTGACCCCTGGCCTCGGACTAATCACTCGACGACTTGGACTGAAAGTTCTAGATAGAGAGGATGGGATGCTGAGTGACTGACAGAGAGCCAGGGCGGGGATTTGGGGATGATCTCAACACAAGAGAATGACTACACAGGTAGAGGAAGGGGGTACAATCAGGGGTACATCCTTTGGGGAAAATAAGGGGATACAAAAACAGAACTATTACAAAGTATTACAAAGTACAAAAGCACAATAGAACAAAAAGTATCACTATCTGTCTAAAGTGGACAAAACAAAAAATGAAATATTTTCACATGGCAACATCATCAAACTATACCAAGTTTGTCCATCACAAGGATCTTTCTTTGGTCTAATAGTCACAAATAATTAGTCTTTTCATAACTCCAAATGTCACTTAATGTCATTTCAATATCATAGGTGACTTTTTTTTTTGCTGAGCATTTATACTGTCTGAAAATAGTAAATATTACCACCCACACTCCTAACTTACTTTCTAAACCCGAACAGCATCTGCACCAAAGCAGTTTTACTATTCCACATTTCATAAGTAAATTGTGTTTAACTGTACCCTTACATCATCTAAACATGGATTTCAGAAGTATCATGTAGATTACTCTTGTTTTTAATTAAATTCAATTAATTTAATTTAAATTAAAGCGGAATAAAGTTTACTTTGCACAAATGCCTCTTGCTTGATTGAGAGTAAAACTTGGTGTCCTCAGAGGATGGCTCTTGACCTTAGGTCACTGTGACTACATACAGACCAATTGGCATTGGATATATATTAAATCTCTTCCCTGATTAGTCTTTAATTTTATAATTAAAGAAAATTCTTCACCATACACATTTGTTTCTGAGATAACCTCCTCACAAACTTATTTCTGCACTTTTATAATGTAGCAGCCAATTTTGATTATAAAGACAACCTTTGCAAAACTACAAGGTCGTCTTGTGTAGTCAGATTGAAACCATAAATTGCTCCTGAGTTAAATCCTTCAGGTCCTACTGCTGTAAGATATCCTTTCATTAACTTCAATGGCAATTTTTCACAGTTTGGGATTTTGTTACAACAATTGCATATGCTAAGAAAAAATAAAAAGTCCGTATGCCTTTCCAGCTAATTCAGCAGTGTTCCTGGCACAAGAAAAATATGCTGGAAGGGCTGCCCGTTCTGCCATTACATCTTCAAATGCTCCTGGGCTTTTCAGGCAGTAACAGTTTCCATACTGATAATTACTAATGACATCTTGAAGAATTCTACAACTCTTCCATTAGGGAAAATCAAGTACCATCAAAGTATTGCCAATTATTCCTCTTCTACTATACAAAGATGCCTGACAGTGGGTGCCAAGGGGGATACATTTAGGTCTTTTACAGTCAGATCATAGGACTTAATGTAGGAACATCTTTATAATGAGGGTAGAAAAGGAATCAGAAAGAGGTTGGGCAGGTTTTTCATTCTATTCTGTGTTAACCACTACAAAAAGGACACTTTATTTCATTTTTTTCTTTTTACTAAAGGGGTGAAAAACACATAAACTCCATAAATCTCATAAAGGTGGTCATACTTTCTCTGTCAGCCTGAAGATTATCTTTTTCTAAAATTTCCTCATGAATTGCTGAAGGTACAAAGTGGAAGAAAAAAAGAGCAAATAGAATATCAGGACAAGGTGATTACGACCAGGGGAGATTTCAGAAGGAGGTTTCTTATCTTCCTTTTCCCATTACTGACTTACTCATACTGCAATAACCATTTCCCTATTGATGAGCTTGTCTCCTTCATATCCAAATTAAAACACCATACAGAATACTGTAACTCAAAGAATACAGATGCTGGAAACCTGGCTTTGATATGGAAGAATCCCATACTGAAATGCTATAACTTGAGACATTATTTCCTTAAATATAAGCAGTTTAATATTGAGGACAGCATAAATATCAAGTTCTTACACAGTATTATAATGTAATTATTCTTGGTTTAAGTTATTGGAAAATATGAGATTAATAGTAAAATTGACAGAAAAAATCGCTCTGAAGGATTTTTTTATAAAGAATATTTACACTTTTCAGAAATCAGTTTTAGAGACTGTTTATTCTCTTCTTTTACAGTTACCACCTGTTTCTAAAATGAAGAAAAAATGTTCTTCATCTTTAGCAATACCAAATGTAAATCATCCCTTCATTCCTCAAATCCAGTCTATCAAAACCACTGTGAAAACAAAGGACATTATTTGGCTTTTCCATTAGTGGAGTTCATTTTTTCATGCCAGCATATTTTCACCTGTCTTCTAACTCAGCTGAGTTTTTTCAGGGGTGGGGAAGAACAAACTTGGTCTACAGAAAGGAGAAGTACCAATGTGCAACTTTTCATCTTTTCATTTAGAAAACAAGGTGGAAAAATATGAACTCTTATAAAGCCTGGGGTTTTTTCCATGGAATTTTCAGGCACAGAGGAAATAATCAGGTTGCAGAGTAAAGAGTGCTTCCCAGAAAGCCCAGTGCATCAGCAGCCTTCCAATTGTAGGCATACCAAAAGGAGTCAAGATTAGATCTTCTGTGATGATTTCCAAGATAATCGATTTTTTCTAGGAGGGAATGTTTTTACTGTGTTGCTGTCAGCACTGTCTGCTGAAAAGCACTTTAGATTATCCTTGGCTCTTTTAATTCTTTCCTCTCTTGCAGTTATTCTTGCCACTATATCAGCCAAGGTCACATAAACTGTTTATACATCTGCTTTAATTGAAGGCACAAGACACATTAAATGGGAGAGATTACTTTCTTTTGATACAGCCAAGATCACTGGAATGGCCACGTTTTTTATTTAGTCTTTTCTTACATTCATTTCTGACTAAGCTGCTGAGTGTATTAAGATCAGTGCTGATGCAGACACTCCATCCATGCCTGAAAGAAAATATCAAAACCACAACATCTGAGGTCTGCAATCAACTCTCAGGATGAGAACCTCAATGTATATAGTATAAGGCAAAGGTTTGATTACTAGATCCCTATAGAAATAGTACATCCAGCACTCTCCTGCCCATTTACACACGTGAATGGTACCTAAGAGCACATCAATACACGGACACAGTGTGATGAACACTGACTGCACCAAGAATTTTGACAGCATGGACAGGTGATGGCAGCATGCCATAACACCATCTTCTCCTGGCATAGTATGCTCTAGTTTTTCCATTATGTTATCCCATGTGGGAAAGAAACTGCACATGCACATTTTGTTATTTCAACAAACGATTCAATAGATTGAGTTAAATAAAGAATTTAAAATAATTAAGAACTAAAGATACAATTAGAGACCTATGATTTTTCAAAATAAGTTTGTTAAAATTTCACGCTACTCTTTGCCAGAGACTTCATTTCTGAAATACAAAAATGGTAAAAAAACCTTTCAGTAGAAAGAACAAGCTTAAAAAATGTGATACATTCCACTTTTAAACAGATTGTGAATATAAGCACCCTCTCCACCCCACTCTAACTTGGACGTTATAATAGCACAGGGTAGCACTCACTGATATTCTCCCAGCTGCTACCAACTCGGATGTCTGACATGCCGGCAGGCCAGTGTTCATTGAAGACATATGCCTAAATTTCACAGAATATAGGCTTCAGCTACTTAAGGCAGAATGGAAAAGCACTAGCAGCCCCAACCCTATCAAAACAACAATAAAATACACACATATATTTTAAAGAACATTAAATAGTTGTTATGCACAAACACTGCTCAGAAAGGTTTGATTTATCTACAAAATGGTCCTGGAATTTACCACGTGTTATCCCAAACTGAGATGCCTGTCTTTTCTAAGTGGTGAATATTTCAAAGTCTAAGGGGTATATTATATCAGAAAAAAAAAGGTGAGAGAGTAAAGCTGTGACCGCCGTGGAACCACATGTACCCAAGCCATGGAAATAGTATCCTACTGCAGGCACACGTTGTAGCAAGGTTTCCCCAGAGCCAGCTATACTCCGTACAGCCTTGCATTTGCCTTCCAGAGAACCTTTAGGTTCCAAGAAAGTCTACCTGTGCACACTGACATCACCTGTTTGCTGAGTGGGTGCCTGTAAGTAGTGAAGTGCATCCTCAGCTCAGCTCTCAAGCAAATATTCCAAACAGTAGCAGTCGCCCTGTGCTTGTCGGTGTGGAGCTCAGCAGGCACCAAGAAACCCTCCTGAGAACCAAGGTGACACTTGCACATCTCACCTCTGCCAAGGTCCTGCTAACAGATCCATGTCGCTGCTGCTTCACAACCTACTGCAGCCTCTGCTCTGAGACATTCTCTACTCTGATTTGAGAAGAGATGAAATGTGGTTGAGTTTTCTCTACATCTTTAACCAGAAAACTAATCAGTGAATATAAGTTTCATAGGAGGGTATATATCATACCTACATGTACATGTACTGACCAATTTTTCCTCAAAATTCACTGTGAATCAACTTCTGAACATCACAGAACTGTTTGGGTTGGGAGGGACTTTTAAAGGTTGTCTAGTCCAATTCTCCTGTAATGGCCAAAGACATCTTCAGCTACATCAAGTTGCTCCAACCTGATCATGAATATTCTGCAGATGGAGCCTCTACCACCTCTCTGAGCAACCAGTTCCATCATAAAACTTTAGTGTTTATGTCTAATCTGAATTGAACCTCTTCCATTTTAAAACCAACACCTGTTCTAATGCCACAGGACCTGTTAAAAGATCTGGTCCCATCTTCTTTATAACCCTCCTTTAAGTAGTACTCTCTCTGCCTGTCCTTATTGGAAAGCTGTTCCAGCTCTCTGTAACTTATGCAGCCCTCCTCTACATCCACCGTAACAGGTCCATCTCTTTCCTATACTGAGGAGACCAGAACTGGGCACAGGACTTCAGGTGGGGTCTCATCAGAGTAAAGGAGGGGGCCTCCCTCACCTTGCTAGCCACGCTGCTTTTGATGCTGCCCAGGAGACTTTTGGCATTCTGGGCAGTAAGCGCACATTGCTGAGCCATGGACAGATTTTCATCCATTAGCATCCTCAAGTCCTTCTCAGCAGGGTTGCTCTCAATCTCTTCATCCACCAGCCTTGAGGGATAGCAAGCTAGGGTTTGAAGGCTTTTATGGTGAACATCAACAGTCAGCAGGAATGAGTTGCTTATTTCAACTATTTTTTTCCCCATTCATTTTTCATGTTATTCCTAGCCTCAACACAGAGCAGCATCAAGAAAAGTAGAAATATGGTTAAGGATATTAAGATTGAAATATGAAGTTCAAAGCTGAAGTACAGGAAACCAGTACTTCATCTCATAAGCTCTCCTTATCTTTAATATAGACTAGGGGCACTGACGCCGCGGCTTGGATCCCGGGAGGAAGGGCGAGCCTTGTAACAGGCTAGCAGCCCAGCCCTTCTCCTCCAAGCGGCACCACCGAGTGGCCGCTCCCCACCTTGAGCTCCCCGAGCTGGGGCTGAGAGTAGTGGTTCGGCCTTTTGGCTGGAACCTCCCCTACTACCTGGCCTGGCCGAAGGTGGGCACCCAGAGAGATTCCTCGTTGATGCTGAGCAGTACAAAGGTAGAGAGGGACTCTCTGGTGGCAAAGTTCCAAGGTGTTTATTCTTCCCCCAAGGGAGAAGCGGCAGGATGATACAAAAAAACAACCCAGAAAGAGCACACACAAGAGAGAGCCAAGACAATGCCATGACAACAGCTTATAAAGGGGGGCAGTCTCCAGAAAGGAGACTGCCTACAAACCAATCAGGGATTAACAAGGAGGAGCAGGGGGTGGGTTCACATTAATTTAACACCAATGGGCAAGAAGGAGGGAGGGGTGAATACATAATTGACAAATGGGTGAAAGGAAACAGCATAACTGACATGGATCTTTCTGGTAAAAGGGGCATAGCAAACCATAATTGACAAGCTGCAGGGGCTGGGTTTAGATGATTGACAGGGGAGGATTTACAGACATGGGAGGAGTGGAGGAGATAGACATGAGGATTGGCATATGGAAGGGCAAGAAAATATGGGGTAAACCACTCCAGGAAGAACCGTTTTTGAAACTGAACAAGGGGGGTAGGAAGCAACCATTTCATAACATAGAAAAATCCAACATATTACAATTAAACAGTGAGAAACTCAAGAAACACACCACAACAGGGCACAAGTGATGTTCCTGATCAGGCTTCAGCAATTTCTCCATCCCAGGGCAATCTTTGAAGAAGATGGAGCAAAGTGTGACTCTTGTTCTAACACTTTAACCCTGGATGCCACTTTATACTGCTACATAGATCCACTGCTTTACTGTAGATTTGCTAATGCATAAATGGTAATGCATCAGTTGCTCCAAGGGTTAACTGATTTCTCGTTCTCAGTTGGTGTTACGAAGTTTTGTTAGCACAAACAAAGCTAAAGTCTCATAAGATATAAGTTTGGCTTGGCTTTATTCAAGCTGGCGAACTTAATCAGCATCACCTCAAGGCATTCAGGAACTAGAACTGGCTGTGCAGAAAACTTTGGCACAGTATTTGCTGTGTGGGAAGGGTTATGCCTGCAGACAAATCTGGCTGGAAGAAACTCAGGTCATTGACAAAAAAGAATGGTTTGACACAACATGAAGAACAGTCCACAACATTGAGAGAAAGATGCTGAGGGCTGTCGAGAGTGTCTTTGATGGGAGAAGAGAACAACAGTTTGGGGAAGGAAAAGTCATCCTGTACGTGAAAAACCACACCTCTACTATCTTTTCAGAAGCAATGGCAACTGTGGTCTGATGGAGTAGGGCAGGAAAGCACCCATTCAGATAACCCTGTGTATTGGGTTTGAGTGACAAGGTTTAGGAGTGTTGGGAAGGGCATAGGGTTGTCTTGTGTAAGAATATGCCGGAAGTTTCCTCCACAAGTTTGATAGAGCCAACATCAGGCGGCTCCAAAGAGACCTGCTGCTGGCCAGAGCTGAGCCCATCAGCAACTGTGGCAGCATCTCTGGGATAATGCATGCAAGAAGAGGGGGAAACAGTTATTGCACAAGAGAAATTGCAGCCAGAGAACAGAAAAATAAGCATTTGTGAGAAAAACAGCTCTGCAGTCACCAGGGGTGAGGGGAGAAGGAGGGACAGGGGGTGCTCCAGCTGCTGAAGTAGGGATTCCCCTGCAGCCGAGGGTGCAGCTCATGGTGAGGCAGCTGTGCCCCCACAACCCATGGAGGTCCATGATGGAGCAAATGTCTACCTGCAGCCCATGGAACAGGCCATGTCGGAGCAGGTGTGTCCCAAAGGAAGCTGTGACCCCATGGGCAGCCCATGCTGCAGCCGGCTTCTGTCAGGACCTGTGGACCTGCAGGGATCCCATGCTGGAACAATCTATTGCTGAAGAACTGTACCCCATGGCAGGGACCCTTAGTGGAGAGGTAACTGCAGTATGTGGGAAGGCCCCATGTAGAAGAAGTTTGTGGAGAACTGTGTGAGGAGTAGGAGAAGTGTGTTAGAGTAGGTGAAGAGTGTGAGGTGTCATCCCTCTGAGGAGGAGGGAGCAGCAGGGGCAATGTGTGATTCTGTGACTGCAGCCCCCATCTATCATGAACCTATGTCAATAAGAGGGTAAGGTAGAAAATTTGGGAGTTCAGTTAAGTCCAGGAAAAAGGGAGGGGTGGAGAAGGTGTTTTAAGAATCTGTTTTATGTATCATTATCCTAGTCTGATTTGTAACAAATTCAATTACCTTCCCCAGGTTGAGTCCATTTTGCTCAAGATGGTAACTGGTGTGTAACTCTCCCTACCCTTATGTTGACCAAAAACCTTTCATTTTATCCTCTCTCCCCTGTCCAGCTGAGGAAGGAAGTGATAGAGCATCTTGGCAGACACCTGGTGTCCAGCCATGATCAACTCACCACACCATGCAAGGGCAAAAGCTACACAGTAGATCACATTCCTGGTGTCAGAACTCATCATCAATTCCCATACACTTTTCTCCACTTTGTGTAGAAAAAGCAGTTTTAGAGAAATGTTTTGCAACCATCCTCATAAACATGCATAAGATCATTTTACCTGAGGGAAAGCCTCTTTCCAGTCCCAAACTCTAAAGTCAAACAGAATCCAGAGCGCAGAGCTCTGAGTATCTCTTTTTCTTGGGTTTTCTAAAAAACCTTAATAACTCAAGCTGTAGGTATGTTTTTAAGACTGTACCATTCACTGAATACCATAAACATTTCTATTAGCAACAGGATACAAGAACAGTATAGATTGACTATACCAAGTTCTTCTTTAGTTATTAATTCATTTCACTTTGACACAGATGACCCACCTTTTATGTTTATGTGTAAGAAAAAACATGAAGACTTGGCTGGCCTTGCTTCTGTTGTAAAAATTTTTTGAGGTGAAATTCACCAAGCCCTTTGTGAAACATACATTCAACTGGTATTCATTTAGTGAGACATGGGGACCTCTGGCCTCCAGCAGGTCTTTTAGCTGCTCAACTTCTGTTGTACTATTTGTTTATCATTAAAACAAAAAAATTGTAACTCTCAATGGTAACTTAGAAGGTTTCTTTTAGACTTTTCATAAACCAAGTGAAGCAAGCAATTGCTGTTCAAATAATTTGGCTTCCTTAATTTTAGATACTGGCACTTGTCAGATACCAGATCCCAGCATGTTGCTTGAGCTATTTGCCAAGAGTAACTTCTGGAAAGATCGTCCACTGTGCCAATTCAGTTGTCTCTTTCCTTTTACTCTTTAGCAGTACTGGAACTCTGGTTTGGAATTACAGCAAAGCCTGGTGAGGTCTGCTCTGTGGACATGTGTTCAGCAATTAGATATTAGTAGTGGGTTACAAACTGCTTCCTCATCTGTCACAGCAGTATTTCAGCTGGTGCTTTTCAAGTGTGCCAGGATGTTCCTGGGCTGAGCTGCCAGATGTCTCTGCTGAACCTTCAGTGTTATTGCCTCTGCTAAGATGGTATCTCTCAATAACAACTGGTACTGGAGCCAAACATTTCCACAAACTCTGTCTTTCTTAGACTTTCTCCCTGCTGTTTGACCTTAATTAGGGTGATGAGTGTCTTTTACAGGAAGGAAAAAGGATTGTTACCATTAGTAATTTCCGTATATTTTATCAGCAGTGGGATTTTCCAAAAATTCTCTGTAGTTCCAGTGTTTCAGAAACACAACATCATGTGCCAAATTTCCTCATCATTCCTAGCTTTCTGAAACTTCTACAGCTGGTAACAGGTTTTTCTCAGGTTGGTTTTGGCTTAAAATTAGTTCCATCCTCCAACACTGAATAAAAATATACATCAGTTTTAAGGAAGTGCTGTCATATTAAATATCATATTTCTGCTTATATTAAAGGAATAGTAATTTAATATAGAAGCATCTAACTGTCCCCTTATACTATGTGTTATTCAAGGAAACTGGAATACAACAGGTTAAACAACTTGTATTGGACATTTAGATGGACTGTTGGATAGAGGAGAAGACATGGAAAGACAGACTAGACATAGAAAGACAAAGTGGATTTAAACCATAGTCATTCAGCAGATCTGTGGCAAGTTCAGGAGCAGGCACAACTCAGATTCTTTGCTCGGCATGCAGTGCCCTCTGCAACAAACCCCAAAGCTCTGTGCATGCACTGAAGAATCCCCCTAACCATTTTCTTCTAAATTTTCATATTTTTCTGTATGAAAAATGGCAGCAGATGGTATTTAGTTCCCATTCCTCTGTGACAAACTTTTCTCTCATTCTTATCATTGTTCTTACCATGTACACTACTGTCATTACAGTCCTAAAAAATGGTTCCACTTTACAACGGAAGGGACAAATATCAAAAGCAATCAGATATAATATTTTCCAGGTAAATCACCACATGACAATTCAATCTTTTCCCAAATTTAGCTCATTGTCTTTAAATTAATCAATTTTTTACTATGTGTAAACTTTTTAAATCCCAGTTCTTCAGCACTGGTAATAATATTTAATGTGGTGCAGTATTTTAAGTCCCTTATTCCACAGTTTCTTCTAGTGTAAAACATCTTTCTAACATTGGTGTAGCTGGGGGCAACCCAGCATAAGTTTTTCTAATACACAGAATTTATTCTTTGCACTGGATCTCAGATTCATCATAATACCAATCTGGAATTCATAGTTCAAGTAATTTTTCATTTTATTTTAATGACCTTTCTGGAAAGCAACTCATTAGCATTTGTTTTATTGTTATTATAATCTTCTACTGCTTGGCTTCCCCAGTCAAAACACATTACAAGACAATTTATTCTCTCTTCATGATTTAGATATGGTTTAATGGCAACAAATGAAACATTATATTATGAGAACAATTCTCCTCAATCAACAGATTAAATTCTTAGAGATCCAGATCCAGAAAGCATTTTCAGCTCTATCTCTTACTTTAACGCCTCCACATTCATAGAAGGTTCCACTTACAGTAAAATCTGTCACACATGGAAACAGTCAAATATGGTTGCATAAATCAGCAGGTGAGAATTCTTGTGCGCAAAGAATTGAAAGAGCAGAATTTCACCATATTTTATTTTCTTTAGCTTGCCAGGGTTATTTAGGAATGAAACTTTCCCTCCCCAAAAGAAAGGTCTACATACCCATCTGGAATTTTAGGAGATAAACTCCTAACTTTCTAGGAAATTATTCTGTCTCAACAAACTTCCACCCACAAAATCTGTTTCTGCATATTTGAAAGGGGTTCTCTCTATTTAGAATGAATGATTGAAATGCAAAGATGAGGCTTAAGTAAATATCTTGCTCTTTAAAAATCCACAGCACAAGGACATTATGAATCATCTCTCAGTGTAGCTTGAGTCCCTCTTGAATCTCAAGGCAACGAGTATTTGTGCATTTATCTAGAGAATGCAACTCCCCACTTTACAGCATCTGAGGTTGCTTGTCATCGATGGCTATTAATCACCCTGGTTGGGCTCATGGAGTCAGTAAGATTTGGCTTGCACAGCAATGTGATATCCAGCAGACCAAGGCAACAGCCATCCACAGATCAAGTAGCTCTCAGACAACACAGGAGGAGAATGTAGTCTGATTCCTCTTGGCAAGATTGCTTGATGATTGCAAAGTACTTTGTATGCTTAATGCCTTCTAAAAGACATTGGGAACACTTACTAAATAATACATGCAAAAGTACAACAGAAGTCTGGCCCTTTCCAAACAGCGTTCTCCTTACTGAGGCTGTGATAAAAGTTGAAAATGTTTAAATCAGAAAATATTGAATGAAAGAGCTCCTATGGAATAAAATATACATAAACACAGATGTGTAGGTTTTATGGTGGCTTGTAGTCAATTAACTAGAAAGGTAGTGCAATAAAACTGTCCCTAAAATGGTTTATAGAATTGGCAAAGACTGATGAACCTTGGAGTAAGAGACACTACCAAGCCACTTGTAGCATACCTGAACACGTATGTGTGTAATAGCTGTAATAAATGGCACCATCTCCCCACCTATAATTCACTTTAGAGAATGCTAAGGTATTTTCCAGACAGACTTAAAACTTAAGAAAGCTAAATGTTTATAACTAGTCGTATTTGGCCCCAGAATTGCCAGACTTAACAGAAAAGCCAGGAGAACCTAACCCAGGGAACTCTCCTCTGCAGCTGTGAGCCTGCACGCACATGACTGACTCCTCAACTTTGTCCTACTCTGCTTTCTCAAACACCACCTCTTCTGCTTGTTTTCTCCAGGTGCAACTAAGAAGATCTGAGTGTTAACTAGGAGTGCTGAATAAGGCCTCTTACACAGGCAGGTGTTAATTTGTTCAAATTAAGGAATATCAAGTCATCAGAATATCCTGGCTTTTTAAACTATAGTTCAGAAAAGCTCAGTCTAAATTCTCTAATTCTTCTCTTAAGCTCCTGCTGTGTAGCTTTTCAACTACATATTTTCCCTCAAATTTGAGATGCTATTGGAGCAAATGACCAGAAAACAAATCTGAGAGGATTTACTTCCAGCTACAGGGTCAACAAAACTTTATATACACCTGACATTTCAATTCCCAGTTAAACATGAACCTGATCAGAAAACATATGTAATTGCCCGAACTAGTTTCCATCCACAGACNGAACCTGATCAGAAAACATATGTAATTGCCCGAACTAGTTTCCATCCACAGACATCAGGGAAGAAATTCCAAGCAAATCAAACTCACAGCTGTGCACCACATGTTTATCTCTAAATTTCTTTTTATCTGCAAGATCAAACATGAAAGTTACTCTTTAGTATCAGTCCTCAGGCCTCAAAAGTTCATAAAGTAGCCCTTCATCTCCTACCTGAAGAAAACATCTCTCTCTAAAATAGCTACTTTTAAGGTATTTTACACAGAACTTCATGTGTAATGATCTGGGGTGACCCTACCTCCTCCCCCCTCAAGTGGCATCTGGTTGATCTAGGTTTGGTTGAAAGACTAGGAGTTGTACATGAATGTGTCAGACTTGTGATGAATTCAAGGGTTAATTGTATATAAACAGGTTAGGAGAGAATGCTTTGACCAATTTGGTAGAGAATTGTAGGTTGAGGGTATTTCCAAGTTTTATCAGAGTTAACACACAGATCAATATATTTTTATACCTCAGTATTTTTACACCTGTCACATTCAATGATTATCTAAAGTAACAGATTTTAAAGACAGAGTTCTGTTCCTGGTGAACTTTCCAAGTTTGATTTTTCAAGGAAGCTGTAAAGAATGGTTCGATTTCTACAGCAGCATATGCTGAGGTTAAAACATAGTTTTGCAGACTCTTTATACTCTAAAGTATAAATAAAAGAATGTACATTGAAGGAATGAAGTCTTCAGAGATTTACTTTGCATGTTAGAAATTAATATAACTAAATAGAAAAGTACAGTATATTGCTCTGTGTATAGTTTCTCTCTGAAAGTCATGACCTTTTTATGCAGTAGAAAGTAAATAAAAATGAATAAAAATCAATGCTGTAAATTAATATTGGTGTAAGGGAGCTAGAAAGTACTTTGGTACTACTGGTATTGGAAAAACTCCAAAGTGATATATTTTGTGGTGGTCAATGAAAACTGTTCTTTCATTAACAGTTGCACATTTCCTGACATTTGAGAGGGGCTGAGTGTCTCCACTAAGGGGGTACCCTGATACAATACCAATCTATGGATTAAAAAGAGGTACTAGGAGGCAATACAGGACATAAAAGCCACTAGTATCTATTATAGCTACGAAATCATCAATTCTCAGTTTGGACTGAGAGCAGACCCCCTTCATTTTGAGCAAAGAACACCATCAGTATTGCCTTAAGGACCTTCTTCCATAAAACTTGAAATAGACCTGCTCATTCTTGTCCAGATCCATTTTTACTGTTGCTTGCTTGTTTGTGTTAAATAAATCCATTTAATCTTACCCTACTAATTAAGTAGAAGAAAAGCCCAAAAGTAAAACCTGAATGTAAATCAAAAGTCATTAATTCAGGAGAAATCCTACAGGGGTATTTAGATAAAAGAATGACTCCTTGTGACAGGGATTCTAAAGCTTGCTTTGAAAACATTTTTTCACACCTATGATACTTTCATGTTATTTGCTAGGCAAGTGTTACGAAGAAAAATAATGATTTCCTCATACAAGCATCTAAATTTGGCTCAAGAATATGCCACTGAATATTGCTTGGTATTAACATTCAGCTCACTGACTTTTGTGTTTTATGTACTATTCCAAGAAGAAATATGAATGTGACTAGGATAGTACTTACCTATATAGGAGTTAGGGTCATCCTTTTTGGGAAAAGATCACCATGATGTTCACAAAATTTCTGAGTTTTGTTGGCAAGGCTTATTCAAACCCCAGTTTTACCCAGAGCAGTGGGTGCTCTTTCTTCGTATGGTGGCAAACAAAAGCAAAATCACGGTACTATTATTAACCAATTTGCTGAGATGAAAAATCAGTTTTATTTCCACCTATAAAAAGCTATATTGTTTGTTCATAATAGAATAGCACAAAGAAAAATAAATACAAAACAGCAGAGAGACACATGCCTTACAAAGATACAGTTTTATCTAATCTTATTAGGCTCACATACACTATGGTAGTAGTTACATTAACAGATGTACAAAACACAGTCTGCTGGAACACCATTCATTTTGCCTGCTAATGGTAAGCAGATACCTTCACTTCTTCACCTTCAAAAAGGATTTTGATTTTTCTTTCTGGAAATAATTTTTTCCTTTTATAAACCCCTCCTTCTTGCTACACTGTCTGATGAGGGACTTGAAGCCAACATATTACTTCTATTTCCAGAGCTTACTTTCCAAAGGAAGGTGTTCATCATGTCAAATATTCAGTATATTTAAAAAATGTTATGCATTTAATAGAATATTTAAATGTATATAAAAGCCTGAAGCAAAGACACAGCAGCACATAAAGCACGTACAGATTTTCCGTTTTCGCATATATCCAATTTCAGAACCTGTCTCAGAAACGTGGACAATAACTTATTTTATTCTTCCTTATCCACACTTAAAGACTTTTTTCTCATTTAAATCAAATTAAACTCAATATCTAATTCAACCATTCCAGAGGAATTATTGCACAATATAAATGCCAAATTACCAAGCACACACAGGCTGTGCCTTGTGTCACACAGAATAAAAGTACCTCTCCTGATAAGCTGGCTTTTATTAACCTTCAGTCTATAGGAACTGTAGGAACTTCAGTCTGTAGGAACCATTGTGCAAGGCAATCATTCAAGAAGAGCGATGAAAACAGAAAAGAGTGAATTTGATTCAAAGCTAACTAAGTTTAGTTATCTTGGCAAAAGCAGTATTAGCACAGCTTCTAAAGGACTGCTGAGTACTCCACAAGTTACAGCTTAAATTTACTTATACTCCTGATAACTCGGTAACAAAATCATTGCTTCATGATACACAAACAAATAATATTAAATAACTAAAACCAAGAACTGTTTTATAGTGGTCCCAGTAACATGATATTCTTCATGTTTCAGAATTACAAAGGAATTCATCACGGAGCTAGTAGTAGGTGTTGCTGGGTTTAAAGTACTCACCCAATCAGTAAAAATTAATTTCTGTTGAATGATAATAAAATAAGCTAGTAGCAAATGCAATAAAGAAGGTTATTCAAGTAGTAGTCCAATACCGATGGTAGAAAAAACCCAGTTTGGTGAATAAATGGAGAGGGAAGGTAGATGGAGAAATGAATGCCCTAAAATTTCATATGCACCTGCAGAAGAAATGCATAAGCCAAATGCCATGCATAACCATGAAGTTTAATACACTTGCCTTGTTTTTTTTATTTTTATTTTAAAAACATGTAAACAGCTCTTAATGACTGTTGAGCCATAGCATTTACTGCTGAACTTGATTCAAGTGTTTGTTGAGAGAAATCACATCCCTTTCAGCATCATTCAACTAATGCATTTTTACTGGATCAGAAGAAGTAACTACAGTTCCTATGCCATACCACCATTGATTCTGTCACAAAACAGCTAAATTCATTACCAGTCAGAGCAAAACAACAAAGGTGGAAAAATGCTAGAGAACAATAATCTTCTTACTGACAGAGCTGCTCTGCCTTCATCAAAAGCTGGTAGGAGGGTGGCCTGAGAAGAAAAATACATCCTTTCTGCCTTCAGAACTTATCATGCATAGGGGAGAGATTTTTCAAATGAGCCGAGTAAAAACAGTCCCTGTTCAGTCACAGGAATAAAGTGCAATGGCAAATGACAGAACTACATCAGTTCACATTACCACTTTAAAACCACAATTTTAAGGCACCACTTTCAGGCACCCAACTGCAAGTCAAGAAAATGCCAGCAGGTGGTAATTTATGTTTGTACATAAAATAATGCTGGCTTCACTCTGTAAAATTACATAATTTTTGCATCTTCTTCTCTGCTTTCCTTTTGATTTGTCAGAATCAATCATTTTAATACATGGTCAAATCAATCAAAGTAAATTCAGCAAATCAGATTTAAGGGTAAACTTCAAGATAGTGTATTCATTTGCACTTGTTAAATTTTAATGTTTGGAGTCTGGATTTATCTCTTAGCACCACAGTCTAGTTGACATGGTGGTGCTAGGTCACAGATTGGACTCAATGATCTCTAAGGTCTTTTCAAACCTAATTGATTCTTTGATCTGCTGTTGCAAATTGCTCTTCTATGTACTCATCTTGAGAGCAAAAAGGGTGGGTTGTTTCAATGATCTAAGCTTTACTACATCATTGTCCTACAACCAGGAAGATACTCTGGGTTTGATTAACAAGAAAATACTTGGATCCAAACATCAGCAGTTAACAGGCTTCCATAACATTGGGGTTTAGGTGCTCTGATAATTTTCTTACCCTTCTGTGAATCACATGGAATTCAGCTTTTCATATTCTTGAGTACACAACCCTATACTTTGAATTCCTTTTCCTGTAACCCTCTGTCCTGATTTCAGCTGGAATAGATTTAATTTTTCTTCTAGTAGGCTGATAAAGTGCCAGATTTTGGATTTAGTATGAGAATAATGTTGATAACACTTTGATGTTTTGGTTGCTGTTGAGTAATGCGTCCTCTAAACCAAGGACTTCCCAGTTTGCCATGCTCTGCTCACAGGCAGGTGCACAAAATGCCAGGAGGGAGCACAGCCAGGACAGCTGAGACTAACTTGCAAAGGGAGATTTCACACCATGAAACATCATGTTTAGTATATATCCTGGGGAGAGTTGGCTGTAAATGACCATGGACAGGCTGAGTATCAGTCAGAGGGTGGGGAGCAATTGTAGCGTGTATCACTTGTTTCTCTCAGGTGTATTTCTCTTTTCCTATCATTACATTTTTTATTATTAGTAGTACTAGTATATTTTATTTTGTTTCAATTATTAAAGTGGTTTTATTGCAACCACAAGGTTTAATTTTTCCCTACTTGAGCAGGGGGAGAGTGAGTGAGCAGCTGCATGATATTTAGTTGCCAGCAGGGCTAAACCACACCACCTTCCCTATTTCATAGGTCCTGAGTCTCACCTTCTCACAAACAAACACCTGTTCTACACAGGCTTATGTTCAATGCCAAGTGGCTGCACTTCACATGGGATAAGGGAGAGGCAGAGTTGTTCCTCTGACTTGGATCAAAAATAAGGAATAAAAAACCAGATCCTAAATTCAGATTATGCAAGATTGAGGAATTATTGTGATTCAAGTAGGAAACAATACTGTAAAGGCAACATATTAAAGGATCAATATAAAATTTAGAAACATGTGCAGAAACTGCTTAAGAGAGGGTTCACCGAAATGGAGAGGTACAAAAACCCAGCCAAACACACAAAAAAACCACGAGCCCCCCTCACCTCCCCAAACCCAGACTAGCTGTTAAGTCCTAAAACTAGCTTAGAGTGCCAGAGAATAACAAAGGTTTGTTATGCTTCAAGTGAAACATAATAGCTCAAGAATGATTAAAAAGTTGAGGCCAGTTAAAGAAGGCTGTCATCAGTTGTATTGCATTTTAAATATGGGCAACTTCCCAGTGTTCTTCCTGATATTTCAGATTTTGCAATGCATGTGATACATGACTTCAAAAAAGGAGGGCAGCACAGCTCAGCTCACACACAGAGTCAAGGTAATAATGAACTGTATGGGAGTGAATCCTTCTCAATAAAATGAGCATACAATATCTAAGATTCCTGTAAAGCTCCAAGAATTAGGTAAAATTTAGTATTCCACTGATAGGAAAGTAGTACAAATTTAAAAACATGTGGAAAACAATCATCACAGACCGGAGAGAAAACAGAGCAGAATTTATGGCAGAATGAAACAATGCCAGGAGCAGTGGGTAAGAAACAGAGCTAGATACCCAGCTATCCAGGAGAAAATATTAGGACATGAATGAAGCCCTCAAAAAGTTAATTACTGACAAAATGTCATTGTGGGGTTTCCCTATCCACTGAAACAAACTTTTATCTTGTGATACATAACTCCTTGCACAGTAGCAATATTGGCATGTCACTGCTGCTGTACATCAGGGGGCATGCAAAGCTGAGCCTTAAAGCTCTTTAGCAAGTGTAAGTGGAAAGAAAACAAGCTCAAATCCCTAGAAACAGAGGAACACCTTAATTTAAACCAGTTAGACTCTAGAAGCTATCAGGCAAGTCTGAAATACATGATTATTGAGCAATTTCTACTGGTCCTCGTAGGACTTTTCTCGTCTTAGTTATTACATGTGATACTTCTCACCCCATCAACATACTTTATCTTTACTCAATTCTTTATGCACCTTGGTTTTGTCAAGACGTGGGTACAGACAACTTGATTCTTCATCCTCAGATGTGATATTTCTCTAAGTATCCAGTCCCAAATAAAACATCAGGTTTGCATCCACTTGACTCTGAACCAACAAATCATCATGCAGAGCAGAAAGATAATAAGCCAGGAAAAAAATACTCTTGATCTGGTAAAACCCCACCCCTCCTATGTGTTTTTTTCATGTAATTCAGGCAAAATAAGGGTATGATTCAGAAACTTAAGCAGTGTTAGTCAACATCAAAGTATGATTGACAAGTAGAATTCTCAATATTGAGATAAAAGGATAAATGAGTGGGGATCAATTAAAACTATAGAAAATTCAAAACTTGGGTAGAAATTTAGCACACAGCCTTTACTAATACGATCATTTGTGAGTGCAAGTTAGACAGAAGGGTACCTAAGCAAATTTCTAAACTTAGTATTTTTCAAGCACATTCACATCCAGTAGTTCTGTTTGGACTCAACTCAATATGACTCCAGCAAATAGTTGCTCCTAATGTTAGCAATTAGCTGTTCTCAATCCTCCTGCCCTCAGTTTAGCTTTGAGGAAGATTCACCAGGGATCATTTTGTCCCCAGAACTTTGATAATGAGCCTATGAAATCACTACATGCAAGGAATACAAAAAAAAAGCCCTAAAACCAAGACCAAATAATGAATCAAACTCTGATGGTAGATATTTCTAACACATTTCTCTAAGAGAAATGTGTTAGAAATATCTACCCTCAGAGTTTTTAGCAGATGTCACAATGACAACCAGTAAAATCACAGGATGAAACCAATCTACAAATTTCATAATATCAAGCACTGAATTTCAGTAGGCAGCTGTTCAAGTTGTCACTTTTTTTTTGCTCTCTGCATAATTTCTATAGCTCAGAATCAGAAAGCATATACAAATAAAAATTGCCAGTCACATTTATACTAGGTGATGTGCTACTACCATTAATTTTCCTTATCTCATGTTATTTCTCAGTACACGATATTAAAGCTGTCAAGATATATTTTCCTGGCTCTTGTCCTGTTAACATCCTAATTCATATATGTGACAGACCATCTTTCATGACTGTGGCAGAGAGACTGAAGCTGTACTTCTAAAAAAATATATTTCTGGCAAAAAAGTGGGAACCCTAGAAGTTGCTGAATAAAACTCATAGATAAAGCACGTCTAGGAAAGAAAAAATAATGAATGTAAAGAAGGAAAAAATGGCACATTGTTCTCTCGTTAAGTTCTGTGACATCCTTAAAGTCACATTCAAATCCCACCCTACTTATGGCCACTTTTGAGCAAGTGCTTGAAGTGATTTATGTAGAGAGTTTACTGGCTTATGTTTTATCCCAGTTCTCAACCCCACAGAGCACTACTTATAGAAGAAAATCAAGGCTTTGAAATAGCAAAAAAAATCCAGCAGGTTTAGTGGTGTATTTCAATTTTGATGGCTCTGCTAAAATTCCTTCCTTCAACTTCCTAAGAAAATCTGTACTCTTAAGAGATGCACTGTTCAGATGCAAGAGGCCCTTTGTGTAGATTTGTAAATTCAAGCTCTATATCAATCCCCTTTAGTGTTTATTAAAATGATCCTTCAGTCATGTTAGCAATACTCTGCTTTTAGTTTTCTTTACTGTAGTACAGCTCCAGGAGAAGAAGAAGTCTCCTTGTAGGCATACTGTTTTGTGTCTCTTAAAACAATTTCAAGAGAAATGAAGGCAAAGCTAGGAGGAGACAAAATCCTCCAGCAAAGCCTGTTGAATTGCTGGATTCTTCCTTGTCAGCATACACCAGAGTGCATGACTTTTCCAGCCAATGACATTCATTACATTGTGCTATTCCTCTGGTTCTGTTTAAACCATCCCATCACTGTTTGTGGCAATTCCCCCCATTAGCTTTTTCTGGCCATCTGAAAACTAGGACAACTCTACTCCTCATTTCCAGTTTTTATCAGCTCCAGAGGACTGTTCAGACAGCCCAAATGAAAGATACCACATTATTATATTCAAGTGCACTTTGAGGAGAAAAACCTCCAAGAACAATCCTTCAATAGCTAGTATTGCTTTTGGGATGTTTTTTGGACAATGGGTAATGTTTTTATTTCTTACTGTTAGGTCAGAAATGTTGCATTATCCATTAGAAAACCACTTAAGCTTAAGCTTAAACTATTACCAAATAAAATGCCTCTGAAGAGGACCTCAAACAGTAATCACATTTACTTGATTTGCTCCAGCTTTCCACATATAATTTTATTTGCTTCAAAAGCAGCATCACAGTTATCATTCAAAATCAATGACTTACAAAGTAACATATTTAAAAAATCAAATGTATGTAAGCTTTACCACTTATCACTATTTTTCTTATTCACAACTTTAAACAGCATTAATGTCACCTAAAGACCTTTCCAACTGTCAGTGTCATGTTTCTCTTAATCATGCCATTTAAAAATCACTTTTATGCCTTCTTACTTTTCAGAGCTACAAGCTGTCATTGCATTCTGGGACTGACAGAAAGCACTGTCATTGAACCACAGAATTTCAGCATCCCACTGCAATTTTGTAAGGAGCCTGCAACACCAGCATCCCACAGGTGCTTATGCTACTGCAACAATCCAATTAATATTTTCACATGCTTTCAGAGGAGAATCAGAGAAAACAACATAGTTATAAATTGCTCATTTATCACATTAATGATATTATAGAGGCTGATTAATTTATACTACCTTTCTTGCGTGCATCTGCCTAAGAATGTGGCTTTTACAGATACCACAGAAGGGAAACACTGGAGCTGTTGGGCACCTGCCAGGGTGGTGCTCAAACACCAAGGAGCCCCAAACTGCCCGGACAGGGCTGAAACTGGCCTGACTGGTGCCGCCTGCACTGCCAGCTGCTGGGAAGTCACAATGAAGACAGCTAAATTCTCAGCTACCTGTTGATTGGCTTTGGTTAGTGAACTGGGGGATCTGGTTCTGCGGGGAGCTCTACACTCTAGGTTGTCTCCAGACCTGCCAAGACACAAAGCATTTCTGGGAGCTTGTGTTCTCACAAAATAATGTGGTATTTCCCTGTCCACTCTGCTTTCTGATGTGAAGATACATTAGAAAAGCATTTAAAAGCAAAAATCACATGTGGAAACAAAGTGACATTACGAAGTCCAGTTTACTTAATTTTTCTCACTGTTGTGCATCCTTCTCTGCTTACCTCACTGCACTGTAAACCCTTTCTAGTGAAAGAGTTTAGTTAAAAACTGAGGAGATTTCAGTCTTTTCTAGAAGCAGTGGAAATTGATGTTCCACTTGATGGAAGAGAAAGTAGACGGTGAAAAGAAATGAGTTGTGCTTGGTTTGTACCATGTTTTCTGATGTATTTGTTAGATTGTATTTAGTTGGTTTATTTATTATTCTATTCTGAAGGTAAATATTCTGCTTTCTTTACGCAGCCTATGAGGAGGCTGTGAAGAGACTAAGGTAATAATTAACATAAAATATCTTTTTGAGGAAACAAAGATTCATTGAACACAACCAGGAAGAAGTATTTTTTGAAAAAAAAAAAGTGCGGCATCTGCTGACATTGTTGCAGTTCACATGGGCAAACTGACAGTCAGTGACTGCATCCTCTTGGACATACCTTCAGCATATGAGCTTGAAATCAAGGATCAAAAATTGAATTTTATCCCAAATATTTGTTCAATAAATAAACTCAGACTTATTGTAAATTCTTTTCTAACACTGAAAATCTACCTCTCTTTTCCATCTCCAGAGGAAATTACTGACCATTCTTCTCAACTGCCTTCTGGAAACAGGGGGAATCATACCAGCCATATTAAAACGGCAAGTCCTCTGGAAAATATTAACATCTCTTACACTGATGCAGAACACAACATCAGTTTACTGTGAAACTGTGCTGCTTGTAAGCTATTTTCACTGGCTGGCTGTACCAGTCCCTGGATAAGGGAGAGGCAACAGAGAACTATTCAAAAGCACTTTAGCTAAAATGGGGAACATGAAAGCCCCAGCTCCCAGCCCAACTTACTTGAACAGGAAACAAATAGGAGATGCTCCTTTTTGGATCTTGTTCCTGGGTGGTGTGTCTGCTTGCAAGGTGCTCTGAGCAGCGCTGGGACTCTGCACTTGACATGCGCAATGTGCCACAGCTCAAACACCAGCCTCAGGCTATGAAGCTTGACATGCAGAGGTGACACAGACTAAAAGCTCTTAGAGAAATTCGGTCATAGAAATACTGCCACAGTACAGCATATTTTCATTAAAAAACAAACAGAATATACTGAATTACAGATATCACAGTGCTCCTACTCATTTAACTCACCTCAATTTAAATTACTGTGTTAAGTATGTGTTTAAAAATGTGTAAAAGAAAATCAAACTCTACTTAAATAATTTCTCAAGAGCTTGGCATAAGTGTCTCCATGATAAGCTTGTGCCTTCAGTTTGCTCCAGGCTTGATACTCCTTGAAATTCACTGCAGTTCAGATGTTCCCATCTCCTCCTCCAAATGCCTCCTTATTGCCCAACTCTACCCATGAAGAGCAATTTCTCTGGATGATGTGGCTACATCTCCATGACATCATCACTTTGTTGCAAGAAGAGATGGATTTAATCTTGCTTTGTTCACCACTTTTAGCACAGATTTGTACAGTTAAATCATGCTGATGGACCAAGAACCTAACATGTGCGTGTGTGGAAATGCAGTTTAGGAGAACTGGGGGTCGAAAGGAAGCTGCATCAGCCTACACTCCTAGTATTTGTCTTCCCTGGTTTTGCCTCAGGCTTGCAGTCCTTTTCACAGACTAGCATCTCCTCCTAATGCTGTAGTATCCCAGAAACTATTTTACTAATGGAATAAGGATCAGTATCATATGAATGAATAAAGATTAGTAACGTTAATAAAAGTGGTGGAAGGACAGCATTCTACTCTTTCATTAGACTAGAAATTTATTCAATTATTCTGCTAACTAAATTTAATACATTTTTATAATCCTTCCTTAATTCTCATTGCATATTCAATTTTTCCAATACATTTGTAAGTTTCCTGGAAGAAATCCAACTATTTCATTCAGTTCTGATTGATTTTACTTTTGGGGCTCAGTCACATGAACAACAAATTTGTCTGGGGCAAGTATTTTCAGCTAAATGAGAGGAATATTATTTCTATAAATGTGGCTTCTGAAATGGAAACAGCCTCTGTTTATTAAATACATACACAATTAACTCTGATATCAGTTTTATTTTTATGAGGTATATTCTAAACTTGTTGGTACCTAAATACCAAAGCTGAGCTTTAACTCACTTCACATTCATATTTTTGAAGCCAGAAATCAAAACTCAGCAGCAAAATGACCAAATGCTTGACAACTCCAGGCCAAATGCAGAGCAGAGAGAGACTCAGCAGGTTAAAGCAAAAAAAAAAACCCAAAACCCAACAAAAAAAACAAACAAACAAAAAAAAAATCAAACAAAAAAACACCCACAGAAAAAAGAAAATAATNACAAAAAATCAAACAAAAAAACCCCCACAGTATAAGGAAACTATTTTCTCTCATCTACCAGTTATTAGCTGCCTCAGCTTAGTGGTCTCTGTTAATCTTTTGATGCTTCTGGAAAGGTTATTTTCAAAATGCATGAAAAAACACAACATGATGCAAGAAACAATAAGAAAAAATTAAGTAAAAAATTTCAACTTCTGCCAGTACCTGGATTAGTTTCAATAAGTAGTAACTTAATTGCAATTTTATTTGTAATATTACCTCAAAAGCTTTTTTAGTAATTGCACCAGAAGGCTGTATTCATAACACTAGTTTAATGGTAACTCTTGAGCTCAACCAGATTTATAGTAAAAAGCAAACAAACGAGCCTCATGAACCCTCTGGGGAGTTTTTCAAAATAAAATGCATTTATAGTAGGGATGTAGATAAGCATCATTCCCAAAAGCCAGTTCTTTTTACAGTCAATGAGTCTTTTGTTTTCTGCAGCTGAATTCAAATGTTTTATGTTTCCAAGTGAAATTTGGATTCATCTATCTGGTTGGGTATGTTGGCATCCTAGTACTATGTTTTAATTAAATAATTGCACAAGATAATACGCAGCACACAAAGTGCTATATGAGTAATTATGAGTGAATTATTGCCTGACAATATCTAGAGCAATATTTTAATGGTCTGCGGGAAAGAGAAAAATCAGAAGCTAGTATCAGAAACAGACCAAACAAAATATAAGAAAACCCAAAATAAAATTATGAACAAAATCTTAAGAGATTTACTGATTAGTAAAATCTTTCAGTGTTCGTCACAAAGGAATATACGGCAAAACAAGAGGGGTACAGATGAAATCTTGCATGTTTTCCACTCGTGGTGAAATGTTACGTACAATATTTTGTGCTGGTGTTCAAACTGATATGAGAATTCTCAGTTGTGGAGTATAAAGGAGTCAAATATTTTAAGTATTGTTAAATTATTTTTTACGTGGTGAACTCTTCAGTATTTCAAAAAAAACAAACAAAAAACCAAAAACCCACAGAGCAATCACAAAAACCCCAAATCCACAAAAGCAAACACCAACAGATAACCCAAAACATATGCTTGTACTCAAAGCATATCAGACATGAAGATCCTATCATAAGCACAGTCTTAAATTTTGTTCTGCTGGGGTGATTGCCTCACTGCTCCAGCTAATAGCTCATCTGTTTGCAGAGGTGTATCACCAACAGAGACCTAATATCATAACAAAAATAACAACATGAATAATGACATAAAGAACGTTATTTTTTTTCTTAAAACCCTTAGCACACCTGGATAATGTGTTCACTCTGATGATTTACATTCTCAATGGAACAGTCCTATACCAGTCTACTTATCACCATATCCAAATATGAGAATTAGATTCTTAGATGCTTGATATCAATATATCAAACAAAAATT
>VYZP01042790.1:9334-43949 GCA_013400635.1 Hypocryptadius cinnamomeus | reverse complement strand
AGCAAATTACAGGGAAGTTTGAATTTGAAAGTGAAAAATAAGAAAGTTTTTTTCCTATGAAATTTGTGTATGTTTTGGCTTAGTATATAATAGTGAAAAAAATATTGCAGGCTTTGATACAAGCTCACTTCTAGTCACTTAATAACATTTCACTTTTTTTCATACCTCAGATATATATGAACAGAAAAATTGGGAACTGAATTTAAATCCTGCAATGTGCCTGCATGCAATCTCCAAATTAAGTATTTACTATTTCTGTTTCTGAAGCATCACTACATGGAAGCCTGGAGTGAGGTGTAACAATTGACAGATAGCAATCAATTTCAACAGTCATATCCTCACTACTTGGTGTGTTACTCTCGCAAGTACAAGGATAGAAATAAAACTGTCTGTAAAGCAAAGATTGCAGCAACAAAATTGCTATAGCACTGCCAAAACAGTTTGGAATACAATTTGTAGCTTGACAAAAAGCTGAAACATTTCTATGAATAAGAAAAAAAATTGCAAAGCATGAAGACTTCAACACTGTAGAATCGTAGAATCATAGAATTGTTTGGGTTGGAAGAAACCCTAAATATCATCTGGTTCATAACTAATGATGCCTTGCTCTGTGCTGTATAATCCTAATATACAAGAAGAATTTTTCTATTTACAGGTCAAAAGATTATGTTTCATTAAAAAAAGCCCAAACCAACCAACAACCAAAAAAACCCAAAAAACCCCAAACCCCCAAAACAACAACCAAAAAACCCAACAACCCCGCCAAAAAAAACCAACAACAACAACAACAAAAAAAAGAAACAAAAAAACCCAAAGCCAAAACCCAAAACAAACAAAAAACCAAACAAAGAAAAACAATTAAAACCAACCAAGCAAACCCAAACCCAACCAAATAAAAAATCCCCACCAATCCTGAACAACCAAGAGATGAAATGGCTAGTGTTCAGACTAATTGGGCAATTTAGGGTGACTGTACTGTTGAAATCAGGAGATAAATAGTCTAGATCTTTGCAATTCAGATGTGGAAAATACCATGAGTCCTTGTTTTGTTTATAAGTAAAAAACTCTAATTGAGAACTCAGTGTAAGTTCTACCTTACAAAAAATTTGGTACCACATTAATACTGGACCTTCACCTGCTAACTTTTAAATAGCTTTTATGCAGTTATTAAACTCTGGCACAACAAACAATATGGCAACTCACCTTGATAGCATCTTCATCACAAAAATCACTTTATTTTTCTATCTTATATGTATATTCTTCACAGACTAGTTATTATGGTTAAGATTCATTATCTAGTTATACTGACAGTGTGAAAATTACCCAAAATTCATAAATTGTACACAGATAAAGATATTCAAGTCAGAATCAGAAGAGTTTTCAAATTTGAATTACATTTTTCCCCATTTCTATCTGAAATTGGATTGAAATTGAACATGAAAAATATTGANTCTGAAATTGGATTGAAATTGAACATGAAAAATATTGAGGTTTCAGTCTCACACAGACAAAACCACATACATATGTTGGTTTAAAACTCCTCTTAGGAAAAAGTTAAAATATTTTTAATTCTTTTCGCTCTAATTCTGTAGTAACTCTTGAAACATTTAGATAATTAACTTATTGCAACACTGTGGGAAATTACTGATAGTTTTACTTGAAAATCTCAAAGACAAAAATGTTTGGTTGTAGAATATCCCTATAAATCTGATTTCCCAGTGATTGTAACTCAAACTTCGGTGATGAATTATGAGAAATCTTATGATGTTTAAACAGAATGGGCCAAAACCTGCATTATAGAAAAACAATTATCCTTTTTTTGTTTTCCATAATCTGCTATCAGTATGTAATATGCAATACAAGTAATATATCACTTTAGTAGCCTTCTGTTTCAATGTTTTACTCTAGCAGAGGTGTTTTAGCTAAGTATGGGTTCATTTTAGTGTGTCAATGAGGATTTTGGTGTAGCAAAGCACTTGAGCTTGTCTTTATAGACACATAAATGATTAGTTCCATTCAGGAGGGAATTAGTAGGAGTTAGTAACATGCAGTGTAAAAAAACCATACAATTTATATCAGTGTCTTTACCAGAGTCGTATTGCATTAAAATGCAGCTGAATGTATGAAATATATGAACTCTCATGAAAATCATTAGAAATCAAGAATTTACTTACGACTTGATATCGGTAAAACACTAAAGGCCAATACCATTACTCAACAAGTTTATTTGATGCATCATGACCTGTTTTAAGACAGAAAAATCCTCTTCCAACCTATGTGTGCAATCTGTGTTATAGATGCTAAGCAGAATGCCTTCTCTTTTCCAGTTTTCAGATTTCCAGTTAATTTTATTTTCTACGGATCTGAACACCTTGCCATACTTCTGATACCATACCTTTCCTTACTTCCATACCTTTTTGAGGACAAGAGTGAGATCTAAAAAATGTAAAATAAAGGTGCTGGTGGATGTCTGCAGTGTCATAATGTTCTCTTCCATTTTACTATCTATCAGTTTCCCAAAGATTCCTACTTGATTCAAAAAGTAGAAAAGATAGAACATGAAATTGCAGGTAGATCTGATCTGAACACAAGAAAGATCCCAAAATGTAATTTCCCATATCAAAACATAATTGGAATCTAAAATGACAATATAAAAGAGGACGTTACTGATATTGAAAAAAAAGAGATTTAATTATGTCCATATTTAATTATCTTGTGTTAGTTCTAAATAAGGTGATACCAACAAAGACAGCTATGAGTCAAGGTGTGGAATGGAGACATTTTTGACTGGGAGAAAGAAAATCCCTTCTTAATTTTAGTCATAACTGTAGGCAGAAAAATGTAATCCATTTTTTTTCATTGAAGCACGATGATATAGATCACATGGACATTAATTAAGTTTATGTCAGTTCTGTGTTCAAACAAGGAAAGGGTTATGCAAGGAAAGAACTTGTATGTTACATTTGCTCTCTGGTACCTAATTGAGATGTGGGAAAGATCTAGAATACCACCTACACTCCAGCTCTAATTTACATAGATAAATGTGAACCTAAGAAGATGTTCTATTGATTTCATATCTGAAACTGCACTGTGAATTAGAAAAGCAAGGATTCTTCATGAAGTAACAATCTCAAATTCTGTACTCTCCATATAAGATTATTTTTTTTAATTTTTAGATTGTTCTTTAGATAAGAAAATCAATTGGCCTGACCAGAGATTTATTATCCTGAGTAACAAAGATACCTTAAAATTGCACAATAAAAGAATGCTCCACAAAAACTCTTACTGGAAGGAAGGACAGCAAGGGGGAAGGAGGAAAGAGTGGATGAAGCAGATCATACTGCTGTAACCAGCATTTGTGAAGTCAAGGTTGTTGGGTTTTTCCTGTCCTCACCCCCCCTTATAATAATCATACATATATGAAAAATTACATAGAAACTTTCAGACCCAGGATTTAAATAACTTGATTGAGATCAGAAACTGCTACCTTTCAGTATTTACACACAAGTCTTTAATTTGCTTTGTTAAGAAAAGTGACTGCAATTGTTCTGAAAAGACAGTACATGCTTGAAATAGCTTGCAGATTGCCAACAGGACCTAGCTGTCAGTTTTCAGATGAACTGATTGCATACATAGTGGAGTGTTACATTCTGCCAAATAATCCCAAACATATACTGTTGATTTTTTACACAAAAAAATAATACTTTTCCCCTTGAGATAATGTCATCAAATACCATCTGTGCTGGCTGCAATGTTAGTAACAAATCCTTGTTGTATTTATCAGAGATACATTTTTCAAAATAGCTAATTTTCATCTCAGATTCAGACACACACTAATTTCTTTGCTCCTTTCTTGCTGAGAAGTCTGATATAACAGTCTCTCACTGAAAGGTTTTGGCATTTGCCCAGAACAAAATAGGCTCATCTCCTTGCACGGAATTAGTTTGCTTAATAGGTCTAGAACTTAGAATCATTAAATGCAATAAAAAACATTCCCTTCATGTAACAGAAACTATTAAAAGGCCTGTGGGAAGTAACATCACAATGTTCACAATGAAATTAATATTGAAACTATTATTGAAACTCTGAGGGAAAAATCATCATGCAGGTATAAAAATATCGAGACATGGATATATGAGAATGGAAGGAACATGGCAACAATATTAAGTTTGAGCATAATTTGGGGCTTTTTTTTCCATTTCTGTTGAACGTACCAGATCAAATTACAGAGTCTGTATGACAGAAGATATACAGACTATATGGGTTAACTGTCATTTGGAGTATTTGTCATGTATGACAAATTTCATACATAATTTTGTTGTAACTGAGGTGTTTAGAGGCCCCTCAGGAGAAACTGGTACATCATGAAGATAAACAGCAAAAAAGCATTTTCTCCCCAAAAGTTGGTTGGTTTTTTGTTTGTTTGTTTTTGTTTTGTTTGTTGTTGCAAAAAATTTACAATATAACAAAGGAAATGTACATTCAAAACAATCACTTATTGAACACATATTTCATCTATTAATCTATGAGAATGATGAGAGACATTGTGAAAACCTTGCTGAAGTCAGGATAAACAACTCTGCACCTTCTTCCTCTGATGATCTAGCAACTTCATAGAACCAGCATTGGGTCTGCATGGCCTAGTTTTTGGTAGTAGGAGGGGCTAGAGGGGTGGCTTCTGTGAGAAGTTACTGGAAGCTTCCTCCATGTGTAGCAGAGACGATCCCTGGTGGGTCCAAAGCTGGACATGCTGCTGGTCAAGGCTGGGCCAATTAGAGATGATGGTAACACCTCTGTGATAACACATTCAGGAAGAAAGAAATTAAAAAAGTTATTTTGTGTTACTTGGGGGTCATGTGTTGGAGGCAGACACACAACACAACACACTGATCATCATTAGCAAACACCCATGAGTTTATTACGGCTGCCCCTTTTATAGGGGCTTTGAATCTCCCAGGCCCAGATAGCTGATTGGAGGGGACCTCTCTCTGGCCAGCTCTCTGGCCAGTGGTGTATCTTCATCTAAGCTGGAATGGGGTTGGCTCGGTCTCAGCTACCTCTTTTCTAGAATGAGCAAAGTCAGCTGAATTGGATTTGCTATGGCCAGATTTATCTTGCTCAGCTACACACTAGCTGTACTGAGACAATTTTGCAGTTGTAATTGTGGCCAGAGGAGAGTGGAATGAGAACTTGTAACAGGAACGCGCTGCAGACACCAAGGTCAGTGGAGAAGGAGGCGGAGGAGATACTGCAGGGACTGGAGTTGAGATTCCCCTGCAGCCCTTGGTGCAGACCGTGGTGAAGCAGCTGTGCCCCTACAGCCCATGGGGATCCATGGGGATGCAGGGGTCCACCCTCAGCCCATGGAGAGCACCATGCTGGAGCAGATGGATGTTGGAGAGGAGTCTCTGACCCTGCAGAAGACCCATGGAGAGTGAACCCCACTCTGGAATAGCCTGTTCTTGAAGGACTGCAACCCACAGAAGAGCAGCCCACACTGCAGCAGTTTGAGGGGTACTGTAGCCCATGGGATGGACGCCTGTTGCAGCACTTGGCAGGGAACTGTTGTTCTCATGTTGGAGAAATGCACAGAGAACTGTCTCCTGTGGGAGGGACTCCACGGGGGAATGATTGCTTTCCCTGAGCTGTGGAGAAACCATGGGCAATGAACTGACCAAAACCCCCATTCCCTGTCTCCTTGTGCCTCTGGGGTAGGAGGTAGAGCTGGGATGCTATAATTTGGAGTAAGTGATCCTTGAAAGTCAGACAGCTTTTCCAGGGTCATCTCCATGGGATTATTGGAAGTAGAGTCCCGAGTGGGGCAAATTATGCTCCCTTAAATCCAAGGCTGTGATCCTTCAATTTGCTGGTTTTATCCCGAAAGTCCACTATTTTACAGTCACTGCAGCCAAGACTGTTCCCAGATTTCACACCTAAGGCCAGTTCCTCTTTGTTTGTAAGTATCAGGTCCAGAAGAGCATTCTGTATTTTTTGCTCCTTGGTCACTCATGTCAGGAAGTTATCAGCAGCACTCCTGGAGCATAAAATTAATTCAATCTTCTTTCTGAATGGATTTTGTCTTGTAGTCGATTTTGAGCAGGAATGAAATTTCATTTTGCTTCAACACTTATATCTGTGGATGCTCAGAGACAGGATTCAGTTCAAGATAAGGACAGATAAGTGAGCTTGTTCCCTGTCCTTTAGGTATCTAACTTGGGAATAAGTGTGTTGTTTTTTATGTGTAATTTAATGTATGAATTATGTTTGCTTGGGCTATTACAATACATTTAGAATATAGGAAGATTTCCATATGTAAGTATCCACATCTAGACATCCCAATTTCAAACTCATGTCAGACAAGATATGAACTCCCAATGTCTTTTTCCTCAATCGACATAACACAGGATGCTAGTTTATATTTTAGATCTTCTGTTGAATACAGCTGGGAAAAATAAAACCAAACCAAACCAAACCAAACAAAACAAAAACAAAAACCAAACCCACAACAAAACAAAAAAAGTCAGGTTAAAAATTAATGAACGAAACAGATAAATTTAAATGTATTAGATGACAGAATGATCGAAAAACCTTTGCATTAGAAAACTAACTTAATGATTATATGAAATGAGTTCATTCCTTAAGTAAAATATGAGTGCTAAAATCAGATAGGAAAGAATGAAGATAATTCTGATTAAACAATAAAACGAAATAAAAATGTGACAAAAGAAAAAAATAGAGAAAACCTAAATAATTTTTGCTTTGTAAATCGTGCACAGAAAAGCATGACAGCACTTTCCTAGATGTAGCAGAAAACTGGAAAAAGTAATGATCATAAGAGTCATGAAAAATGATGGACAATAAGTCTTCAATGTGACCTACATGCAGACTTCCAGTATCCAAAGAGCCTGCAAGAAAGCTGAAGAGGGACTTTTTGCAAGTGTAAATAAGGAGTCTGGATCCATGTGAAAATCCTGTATGATCAGAATATAGCACAAGTTTGGTAAAGTGCAGAACAAGCAGTGAACAACAGTTCAAGAAAATCAAGAACTCTGAAAAACATAATAAATTATTCATTGCAAACATCACACAGCATAGCAAAAGTTACTATTTTTTTTTCCTCATTACTGTACATGATTTGAACTTTTTGAAAGCAGACTCCAAATTAGACAGCTGTTCATAACATGTGGAGAGGGAACAAGTGGTTCCAGTAGGGACCTCATGAAAGCTTTCGATGCTTCTTTCAGAAGTAATGAACACTTCATTGCAGAGGAAAAAGCATTACCTCATTGTATGAACAGCAAATACACAGGTGCACATTATCAATTTCACTGTCCTGTTAAATGGAAAAGTCTTGAAAAGACATGAAGGAAAGTCCTTATTTTATTAAAGGCTATGTGTTGATGGCTAGTCTATGCAGATTTGTTGCATCTATATGCAGACAATGCTTCAGATTCTTAAACAGGAAACAAAAAACTTGTAATTTGGACGGTTTACAGTGTAAGTTCACTTTTCCTTGCATGAGAAGCTGAGGATAACAGAGAAATTGAGACTAAATATATTGCCTATTATTTCCTTCTCCATCATAATCCTTTTTTCTCTGTCTCATTATGCTGCATTATCTTTATTTTGGATCCTTTATGTGCATTTATTATGATAAATCCTCTGTCATTTTGTTCTACTATTAGTCAATTTAACCATCAATCTGTGCAGTCATTTTTCAGATTAAAGCTGTGTTTTAACCTACATTTGAGATTTATTGGAGCTGAAACATTTTATCATGAATTATGCCTAAATAATATATATATAGATATTGTATGCACATAAAATCTGCTGTCGCTTTCAGAATCAAGGTGGAAGACAGTTATTGAGAGATAATTGTTGCTATTTATGGGAAATGGGTCCTCATTAAAAATAAAGGTTAAATGAAGAAGTTAGTTTTTTCCTGGGAATGAAATTCACATTTCTTTTTAAAGTTACAGCTTTCAATAGCAATAAAATCTAAATTCAAATTTGCTATATAATAGACGTCCTTCCTTATTAAACTTTTTTGGACTTAATAAAACAAACTTCTTAAAGTTTACTTCTGGTTATGCTTGGCTTCCTTCCTAAAGCAAATGTTTCTGGAACCTTAGCAGAAAATCCCTTTAGCCATTTCATAATTATAAGATTATGAAATATATATTCCCATATAAATGCTAAATTCTGAATACCAATTTCTTAGTGGAGTAGATCATTGAAAACTAAATTTTTAACTTCCAGTTAGGATATGTAAATACTCTAAGGGTGAAAATAAAATACTCTAAAAGCCCCACAAATATGTGAAAAAGGTAAAGAAGGGATATTTCCCCAGTAAATATTTCCTAAACTATTTTTTCCTTCAGCTCAGACCTTGAGGTAAAAATTATGATGGTCAGATACTTTTATAAGGAAAAGGCTTAAAATAGAAATTGTGATGACTTCAAATGATTTTGTGACAGCACCACTACTGAAGAAAGTTTCTTTTTCTCAGTGGCAGAGCAAATTCGCATCTACCTGAAAGAGTATGGTAGCCATTCAGAATGACAGGCTATATATTAAACAAAACAAAATAAAACCAAACCAAAACAAACAAAAAAAATTCTAGGTAAAATTTAGTATTGCTAAAGTTGCTAACTTTAAATTGGAGTATTCTTGAAAGAAATAACACATTAAGTTCTTGATATAGCTATTCAGAAGGAAGCACTTTTATGACTACTTCTTGGAAAATGCTAAAAGAGACATTTCTGGTCTAATGCATTTTCTGGTTTAAATATAATTGTCAGCTGATGGTATATTTGAGACACCTTTTTTTGGATTATAATTTCAAATTGTGTGTTCTGGATCAAACTTACGTCAAATGTGCAAAGACAGTAGCTAAGGAGGTAATCTTCATGCAGTTCCAAATATCAATTTCTATATTGACAATTCTTGATACAAGGAATATAGAAGGTCTTTAAAGAACTACAGTGTGGTAGGAAATAACCATTGATGAAAAGGTCCTGTGGTAAAACACATTCTTTTGCTGATGCTCTTGTTTTGAAAGTGCTAGGAGAGCTACAAATATAAGAACTGCATTAAAAGTCTTGAAGAAAGATAGTGATTAAACTTTCTAGTTTACCATTCTTTGGGTATTAAAGGAGTACCTGTTTTTCATCATATGGCATTGATATGGTTTACTTTTCTCTACCTATTAAACTCTTGGTGAAACATTCTCTTTGGATGATTCTGGACTGTTTTAATTTACTTTTTAGAAAAACAGAAAAAATGAAATGGCTTTTAAAAAATATCCATGACTAATGGCTTACAAATTGGTGACAGCAGGTTGTTTAAGATAATTGTGCAGAAGTAACTGAGGCAAGAAAGAATAAAACTCTCCAAACTACAGCACAGCCAGTGTGAGATCTACCTAGAGAGCAAACCTTCTAAACCCAGCAATTCATTCTCTTCTATTTTTCTCAGTGCATGTGTTGCCTTCAAAACAATTCTACCCAAGAGAGATACAATTGCTGTTTTAATTACAGCTCACAAAAGAGAAAGCAACAGATGTATAAACATATTTTAAGTATTTATTAAATATCTGCTGAATTGTTATAGTCCTGTTGGCTCATTAGTAAATCTCCATGGATTAACTACTGATTCCCAACATCTTCATCTACAAAGACATAGGGAAGATTTGCATTCTCACCTTATGTACACTCATTATAATTTCTTTTATATGTTGCTAATTTTAAGACCTTATATTTCTTCACTCTTTTCTTCTTGGTAAGGTCTCACAGAATTGCTGACTATAAGATACCTATAAAAGGATCTATAAAAGAATCCACTGAATAAATATACCAAACTATTAAGTTCTGTTTCAAACTGATCAAGGTTAAGAAGCATTGACTAAAAAATAAAGCAAAAACAAAGAAAAAAGGGGGTGAAGGAACAGGGGAAAAAAAAGCTTCAGTTCTTGGAAAATTAAGACTGTAAGGATTTTTCTTATAATGCCAAGGATAATTGTGATCCTTCACCACACAGGTTTAGAATTTCTTGGGAGAATATTCTTCTTTTGTATTATATCTCTGAATATAATTCAAGACTGACAAACAGTTAGATGTGACAATTTCTTAATATGCATAGTCAGAAATAACTACCATACATTTTCCATAATAGTATGCAAACTTTTCAGAGGGCACATTGCAAATTTCACTTCCTGGACCCATGAGGGTTTGTGTTAAAAGTGCATGACCCTCTGAAGGGGATGACAGAGCTTTTTCCCACTTATTTTCCCACCATTCCATGGAAGGTAACAAAAGAATTAATCCATATTATAATAATCTCTCACAGTGTTTCACATGAAGAGAAATTAGTATCTCCCTCCTGTAGCTTTCACCCAAATGTGACAACTGTCCAATATTCCTTTTGTTTTCCTCCACTGTGTAACCATTCCATAGGTTAGTAGTAATTGAACCATAATGCAAGGACAGGTCTATCCTGAAAAATATCCTAAGCAGGAATGACTGAGATAAATTGAACAAAGAACAATATTCATTGTGTTAAGCAGCAGCTACACCAGAATTCTTTTGCATTTGAATTTTTAATTTATGATATAAAATTAAAAATTCATATTAAATAAACATACTGGGCATGAGTCAGTTTCCTAAATACAAGAATTCAATTTAATTCAGGTGCTGGAAAAGTATGTTCTCTGGTCTTCACTTGCTGCTGAAGAATGAAAATATCTCTTGGTCATCTGAGTTCAATGCAGATGCCTAATATAGAGCAAGGACATTTCAAACTGTACTAGTTCGCTTTATCCAAGTAAAAGAAACAAGTCCCAAGTGTGGGATCACTTTTGAGATTAGGATTATTACACCTAAGGTTGTATATGTAGATATTTACATGTGCTTGGGAGTCTAAACTTCACTGGAAATTTAATCTGTACAGATGATGTAAAGAGAAATACACATGGCCAGGCTCCAGTTTTCTACACTAGGGTGAGTGGAAACACCCTCTAGGCTGTATGTCTCTGCCAACCAATTTTCAACATTTTTTATTTTTATTGTGGGTTTAGGTATTTTGCTTATAAGTAAATTCACAAGTATGTTTTTTTAAAAGAGAATTAAGGTAGCAGAAGAGACATTTTTAAAGCCTATGGGAAAAATATCAAGGTAGGTACCTTTCTGGAATACACAGGAACTGTCAGAAGACAACATGTAGAGGAACTTGCGATGGGTCACAGAAACAGTTTTTTATTGAGTCCATTATTTTCAGAACGAAGTGGAAATTATACTTATGAATTACAATTTCCAGGCTCATCAACAAAGTTATTTTGCTGAGCTCATTCAGGGATGGAGAGATATAGGAGGCAGTATGTTTTTATGAACAATATTCTTTTCATGGTAACTGGATATTTCTGTCCTTCATTGCTTGCCTGAGTTCTTTCTTGAGGACTTTCCTGAGGGCTCCATGAAACTTCCAGCAGTGGACTAAAAGTGAATAACTGAGGCTGTTATACCTCCCATATTTCAGTATGCTTACACTGAGTATACAATGGGCTGAAAACTGCTGCAGGTTTTGAACTGATTCAGGAGTGATCAGACTAGTTTTATCTTAGATATGTCTAGTAAGAGGTAGTATAGGCGTTTTGGTTTAAACCCAGTCAGCAACCCAGCACCACACAGCCAGTCACTCACTCCCTGATCAGTAGGGTCAGGGAGAAAATTAGAATGGTAAAAGCTAGAAAAACATGTGAGTTGAGATAAAGACACTTAAACAGGGAAGGCAAAAGCCACAGACATAAGGAAAGAGAATCAAGGAATGAATTAATTGCTTCCTATGGGCAGGCAGGTGTTCAGCCATCTTCAGGAGAGCAGGGCCCCATCATATGTAACAGTGACCTGGGAAGACAAATATAATCACTTCAAATTTTCTCTCCTCCCTCCTTCTTCCCCCAACTTCATACACTGAGAATGATGCCATGTGGTCTGGAATATCTTTTTGGTCAGCTGGGCTCAGTGTGTCCCCTTCCAAATCCTTGTGCCTCCCCAGCCTCCTCATTGATGAGGTGGGGTGAGTAGCAGAAAAAGCCTTGACTTTCTTTAAGCACTGCTCAGCAATAACAAAAGCATGTTTTTGCTATCTACACTGTTTCCAGTAGAAATCCAAACCACAGAACCATATTACTTACTGTGGAAAAAAAATAACTCTATACCACCCAAAACCAGTACCAACATAAAAGCAAACATATATCTATAAGAAAATAAACGAAGCCTAGGGCCTACTCTGAAGTCAGACTGTGGTGGGGTGACCCTGGCTGAATGCTCAGTGTCCACCCAAGTCTCTCTGTCATGCCCTTTGTGAGCTGGAAAGTAGAGAGAAGACATTATGAAAAGATTGAGAGAGATCACTTACCAATTACTACCATGGGCAAGGCAGACTTGCATTGGGGAAATTAATTTAATTTTCTACCAATCAAATCAGAGTAGAATAAGATGAAATAAAAACAAATTTTAAAATACCTTCTCCTCACCCTCTCTTCTTCCTGGATTCCACTCATGATTTCTCAGTGGCATGGGGGGTGGGGAATGGGGGCTGCAGTCAGCTCATCCAATGTTGTCTCTGCCTCTCCTTCCTCCTCAAAGTCTTCCTCTGCTCCATTGTGGGGTCCCTCACACAGGTTGCAGATCTTCATGAACTGTTCCAGTAAGAAACCCTTACATGGACCACAGTCTTTCAGAAACAAATTGCTCCACCATGGGTCCTGTGGGGGTCACAAGTCCTGCCACTAAAACTGCTGATCCTGGGCTCCTCTCCTTCACAGGGCCGCAGGTCCTGCCAGGTGCCTGTTTTGAGCATGGGACTCCTATGGGGCCATGGTCCCTTTCAGGCATCCACCTGCTCCAGCATGGAGTCCTCTGCAGGCTGGAGAGGAATCTCTGTGCCTGGAGCAGCCCCTCCCCCTTCTTCACTGACCTTGGTTTCTCCAAGGCTGTTTCTCTCACATACTCACTCCTCTCTCTAGCTCCTGCTTTCCAGAAATTTGTTTTCCCCTTCTTATACAGGCCATCCCAGAGGCACTGCCACAGTCACTGGCAGCCTTAGCTTTGCCCAGGAATGAGTCTGTCTTGCCTCTGTCTCTCTGCCTTGGATGGCATAGGCTGTATTGAACTCAGGGAAAACTTCTGGTCTCTTTTTGTGGAAGTCACCCCTGTAGCTGAATTGTTGCCAAAATCTTGGATTGCAAACACTATATACAGACTTGTATTGGATCACATTTCTTTGGTGTCAGCATAAACTCCACTAGAATGAAATTTCACAATCCTACCTAAAGATCACATTTGTACCTTGATGTCTGCAATACCCTACATATTTATTAGTTTGTGTGTCAAAACCAGAACTTCAGGGTATTTCTGTATGGGTAGATGATCAGTAAGACAATATACTTTCTGAGGTAGTAGCTTTGCCAACTACTAAAAAATCACCAAGCCATCGCTGTTTTTTTTCTAGAACAAGTGCTCTCAGTATACCAGAAGTAACATTCATAGAATACAGAATCTTTCCCTTTAAGGGGGGCATACTGCTTCATTTCAGTCATCTCTCTGGTAAAACATTTAATTGTGCTCCATTACTGAACAGCAGAACTTGTAGCAGCCATGTGGGTGCTCTGATAGGGCAGGATACACTGGCCCCCAGCTGCTATGGCTAGTGAAATGCCTAGGTAGACTAGGTATGACGGACTAAGCAATTAAAAATGGCCAACTTCCTTTGGCTTGGTAAATTAAATTAATATGGGAAGATGGGAAGCAGTTCAGGACTGCAAACACAATTTATTTCAACTCATTTTTGCTGTCCACCACATGGGATGATACATCATTCTTTCATCAATATTCAGCAAAATTGGCAGAAAGCTCACAGTCATTTTGTTGCCAGAATTAATGATTCATTTTTTGCAAAGCAGCAATCCCAGATCTGTTGTTTACTACAGGAATTGCTTTGGGGAATAATTTTAATAATGGCATGACTTGTGGTTAGGGGACTAATATAACTAGATAGGCAGAGAAAAAAATTGTACTCAAAAGTGCAAAACAATTGTGACTAATGAATGGTAAATGTAAGCAAAAATGGGCCTGATCCTCCATTGTTTAGTGTGTGGCAATGTAAGCATAAAAATTCTTCCCAGACTGGCATGTTTTAGATTTCCAGAGATTAGAAACTGCACAAAACAAGAAAGAGCTATGAAATATTGCCTTCTAACACAGAGAACTCGAGAATGCATACTAATTTGAATGAATGGCTATGCATTTTGAAAAAAGAATGCTTGAGGATGAATAATCTGCTGAATTTTTGCACATCTTCAAAGATATCCCAAAAAAGAGTTTGGGGGAAAAAAAATTTTAAAAGCCTTCAAAATAAGTATCCTAAATAACTGTATATTTTTTTTTTACCAAACAGATTTTCTATAAGAAGTTTGCAATGAAATCTTACAAAGAACTCAGATGACAATTTGGATATAAAACAATCTTTCAAACAAATCAAAGCCACCACAGAGAAGCAAAATGTCTTTTTTTTTTTCCATCAGTGTTCACTCTGGAAAAATCAGGAGGTTCTTTCACTGGAATTCTTTTTTGTTGGAGACTCAGCAGCTGTGCCTGAAATTGGCTGTAAAAGGGGTTATGAAGCAGACTGACAAAATAAGCAGTAACAAATTGGAAGGACTACATGGCATTCACTCAAGTGTTCTAAGATAACTCAAGGATGAAATAACTAAATTACTAATGGTAGTGTGTAACTTCTCGCTTCAAAACTGCTGTTGCATCTTAGGACTGGGAAATGATAAATGTGATGCCAGAGGAGATCTAAAATTTTCTCTTTGTGGCAGGTTGTGGCATAGTTGACAGTTAAGTGACCAACAAGCCTCTCTATCACTCCTCTTTCTCAAGAGAACAGGGGGATAAAATAACAAACTAAACATTTGTGGGTTGAGATAAGTGTAGGGAGATCACTCAGCAATTATCTCCATGAGCAAAACAGACTTGGTGAAATTAATCTAATTTACTACCAATTAAAGAGGCTAGGATAAAGAAATATATATTTTCATCCCTCTCACTCCCAGTTGCTACAAAGCATTTTTACACTTTTTTCAACAGGTTATCACAGAGGCACTGGCAACATCATTGCTGAGCTCAGCTTTGGCCAGAGTTGTGGCTGTCTTGGAGCTGGCTGGAACTGACTCTGTTCAACGTAAGGGCAGCTTCTGATATCTTCTCTCAGTAGCCAGCACCTGGGCACACACACTAATCACACCTGAATATACAAACAAATAAATAATTGGAAAGAGGAGGCAAAGGTAAGCAACTTTCTCTTGCAGAGCATTGAGATTATCATGGATTTGTGCTGGCAGAATATTTTTTTACACTCATTTGCAAATAACCTAAGAAAAGAGATGAACAGTCAAGTGACAAAGTCTTTCCAAGTATGAAGTCATTCAGTGCAGGGTGGACAGAGTTCAGGTTTGAAACCTTTGACGAAGTAAGTAAGAATTTGAATGACTATGTTAAAAAAATGTCAGATGACATAAATTATGATAAACCGAAAGTAAGCTACATGGGGAAACCAATAAAGGGCACTGAGCTGACCATATTACCCAGGGGAAGATTTTGGTTTTGTGACAGTCATTTCTAATGCTCAGCAAATGTGACAAGAAATCAGTTGTCAGAAAGTAATAAATAAATAAAGAAATACAGAATGAAAGAGAAAATGTCATTATTCCATTGTATAATTTCATGTTTCTTGTATGTTTTGAATACTATGCAACCTTAGTCCCCACACCTCAAAATGATATAGTAGAATTAGAAAAAGTTCAGGAAGGATTAAAGCCTCTTTAAAAATGTGTAAACTTTTCCATATAAGTAATGATTTAACAAGGCACAACCAAACAGGAACCCACCTGTATGGAATGTGGGAAATAATAAAGATAAGAAGATTTCCAGAAAGCTGTAAAAGCAGGCCTTAGAAACAGAAAGAACAGAAAACTTAGAGCTAGCGGCAGCTGCAAAGTCTGGAAGTAGAAGTTACAATAGTACAGCAAGCAGGGACATGAAACAATAGCTTGAGTTTTAGGCTTGGCTAAGATAGACCGTAAGACCACAGAAAAATATGCTTAGCAAGATAGTAGAAGGTTTTTAATGAAGTATTATGCATTGTTAATGCAATTATTCACACAAGCAAGCATTGTGTGAAGCAAGTGTACGTGTGCTTTTAGGGATTGGCTAGAACAATTTTCTGTAAGCTTTAGCAATATGCTATTGGCTAGAAAGTTTCTAAAATGCTCTGTAAAACAAAGAAATCTTTGGCTGCTGGTGGTAGGATGTGAGCTGTTGCCATCTTTCTATTGTCTCAAACACATAATGAGGCTGATGCTGCAATAAAGCTCAAGGAACATGTCCCAGCACTCCCACCCTGTTCATGAAAAACCATCAACACATGGAAGAAATGAGGTGGTGAATTTAATAAACATCCACAAAATCACAAGTGCCATAGACAGTTTAATAGAGATCAATAATTTCTGTTTTCTTCCTATCTACTATCAAATAAAGCTGACAAGAATTAGGCTCAGAATAAAGGGTGAAGTTTTAGGGTTTTTGGGCTTTTCTTCCTCCATACAATATGTAGTGGAATAATGAAACTCTTTGTCAAAGAATGCTGTAGACTGTAAAAATTTAAATAGGTCCAAGGGCTTATTAGATAGTTCTGTGAAAGAAAAGTTTATTAAATATTACTAAATAGGCAGAGCACATCTGATTCAAGATATTTCCCAAATTGAAAAAAAAAATTAAACAATAAAAGGCAGTGAAGTAATTCACAAAATTTCATATATGCTTGCTCCATTCCTCCTTCTACATTGTCTGCTTATTCCTGCAGCTAGGAAAAGGTTATTGGGTGTGTACTTTTGATCTGACTCAATGCCATCAGCATCATAATCTTTTATTTAATTTCTTGTCCATGGTCAGACATACCTTGATTTGGGTCAATATTCCATTCTTGCAATTAGATCTGTGTACTGTGTAAATTCTGCACAATGCTCCCTGAGGAGGGAAGGTGGAGAGGGAGGTGCTTATCTCCCTGATATCCAGTGACAGGATGTAGGGAAATGGCTTAAAACTGCATCAGGAGGTATTCACATGTGACAATAAGAAACATTTCTTTGTTGAGTGGGTGGTCAAAAACTGTAACACGCTTGCTAGAGAGGTGGTTGATGCCCCAAGCCTCTCTCTCTGAGAGGCATTTTGGCAATGCCCTTAAAACGTGCTCTAACTACTGGTCAGCCCTGGTCAGAGTTGGAGCAGATGATCATTGTAGAACCCTCTCACTCTTGGTGACCTATTCTTATCTAGTTAAAATTATATAAAATTATAAACCTAGCAGAAGTATTCTCATTTAGAAAAACTGTAATATAGTTACTATCTTTTTAATTGTCACTTATGTAAAAAAAAACAACCCAATTCCTAATGAGGGAAACATTTCAGTGTCACTTTAAAAAGGAACTAAAATAATTCATTTCACACCCATGTAACTCTCATGTGATTTTGAGGTCTTAGAGAAGAAGATGAAGCACAAAGCAATGACATTTGAATAGTGAGTGCACTCCAACTCACTTCTAGTTTGAGAAAAAAGTAAAACTTTTAGAATGTAGCTGCTACATCTCAATTTAACTCAAGTGTTCTTAACAGCAAATATTGAAACAATTAATGAAATTCACCAAAAAAACCACACTTTTCTTCAGATTCTGGTGCTATATGTAGCACACAAACAGGTTTTCTGATGTTTTTAAGTGTGTTTTAGAACTTCTTGGAAGAATGGCTGAAAAATTACCTCAACTTCTTGGAGCAGTCAAAGCCTAGTAGGTAAAGCTAAGCATGATTACACTTTTTAATAGTAGGTATATTAGGATAAATCTAGACTAGTCACCTTGATTTTTTTCACTATTGTACCTCTAAATCTACCTCAGTATGTAAATTTTTTTTCGAAAAAGATTAAAAAAAAAAGTGATGAAATCATCTTGCTCTTTCAGCTCTTTTCTCATTAAAGCTAGTCTGAGTATCTTCTGTCTCTTCCATTAGAGTCAGACATAATCATACCCAAAAGACCAACATATCCATCGCTGTTCAGCTGCTGTAGTGTTCTTCACTCTGCGGGAAGTAAGATTACTTTATCAGCAGGAGGCTTTCTTCTAAATCCATTGAAAAGTTTATATCCTTGAGGAATATTTTTATAATTATACAGAAGAATCAACAGAGGCAAGTGTCAGCACAGCCAGCGACATTATACAGAGTTACAAAAAGAAGACCATGGATCCGACTGGAAGGGTTGTCAGTCTCAAAGAGTGCTGAAAGAGTTGAATGTTTTAGTCAAAGAACTGTTATTTGTATTTCACAGATCCTCTTGATTTATTTTTTAAATTGTTTTCCTGTTAATTTGGTTAGATATAAATTATATGCATGTAGGTGACCTACTTGGCCATTTTTTGATTTGCATTCAATAAAGAGTAAGAACTTCAATATAAAGAATATATTTTGTTCTAATTTCCAGTCCTATACCTTTTCCCCCAGTGATTCTTATGATGAAAACAAGCCCCATCAACTCTTATGAGCCTCACACATAATCCCTAATTTAGTCTAGGCATTCTTTTCATAAAGTTGTTCCTCGATTCTCTGTTAAAAGCAGACCCAACCTCGACAAAGTTTTCTAAATAAGCAGAATGGTTTAGATTTTAGGAGATATGTCTTTCTCTGGTAGGTGGAGCTTACTGTCAGTGCTAGAGAGATTAAGGCAAATCCATCACTGTATGTCTGTGACGAATGTTCAGCACTGCTCACTTTAGGGTTTCAGTAAGATAAATGTTAAAAAAATCCTGAAATTCTTGAGTAGAATACTGTTGGCTTTGGTCAGTTTTGATTTTTTAAGTAGTAGACAAAACTCCAATTTTAAACTATGTCCATTCTTATTAATGTAAGGAAAACAATTTCATTACAGTTTTTAATAAAAACCATATTATAAATAAATTTATTCTAAATATTCACTAGAAAACAAAGTGTATCTCTCTACTGAATCTGTTTTTGCTAGATAGCAGATAGCTTTATTTTTTAAACAATAAATTTTGCCTAGGAAAAGACACACATTTTTGAATAAAACAGTGTTAATGAGAAAAGGAGGTGTTAAACTAGGTTTTCTCAATCACTATTAGACAGAAGTGTTTTCTTATGTTGTAAGTATACAAACATAGCAATGTGAAGAGTGTTCTGAGAAGACTAAACATATTGTGCAAACCCCAAATTTTATTTGAGGCTTAAATAATATTACTTTGACCCAAATTCTAAAGCATCCATGCAGATTTCTTTAAAAAAATCAAATACTATTAGTAACTCCCATTTTTTTATATCCTTTTGAATGCTAGCTTTTTTAAACTGACTTCAATTTTTTGCCATGTTTAAGTACGTTAATTTAAAGCCCTGGATTCCTACCAAATTATAATGTCTCTCATATTTTCAAAGTGCTCTACAGGACATGAAATGTCTGGCTTCTGTTAAGTATTAACCATAGACGTTAAGGAGAGTAGAAAGTAAAGTAAAAATGTCTTAATTAAAAACAACTTGCATGTAGATTATAGATTGTAGATTATGGATTATGTGTTGATTTGAAGCCGTTATTTTCTGTTATGATGTGACTGAAAGTCTCTATGTGAAGTAGGAAAATATGATTCCATTAATTGGCGCTATCAAAAAGGACTTCTCAAAATCACTGGCTCTGGAGCACCTCTGAACCTCTATCTGACGTTGTGTCCCAGTCACAGGAGGGATGATGGCGCCAGTCGCCCGCATGCCCCGATCTCCTTTTGCTTTTGGCACGTGTGCCAGGAGTGGCCGCATCCTGCTGGTGCCGCTGGCAGGCAGGATCGCAGTTCTCTCGGGTTTCCTGCTGTCGGGATGACCCGAGAGTCCCTTTTCCCCAGCCCGATGCTCAAAGAAAGAGTCAGGATTCTTCGGCTCGGGTTCACAAGGCTGTTTATTATCTATTACCTGATATATTTTCTCTCAGACCTGCAGAGGTTTGATCTGCAGATCTGTCAAGAGCACACTGCCCGCCCCTGGGCTGGTGTCTACATTTTATGCTATGGATTACATGTACTTTATTTATCATTATTTTCCAATACCTATCACCTATGTTAGACTGTCTACTTCTACTCTAAACCAATCTAAATGGGCCACCATCACCAAGGAGATGGAGGCAAGGAAGAAGGAAGAATAGGACAACGTCCATGTCCTTCCATCTTGCCTTGTAGACCCCTATAGTAAAAATCCCCAAAACTCCACTTTTCACTCAGTGATTAATTCATTATTACTCTACTTAAACTTCTGTGACTTGTGATTCTTCATACAAGGTTGGTAATTTGCTCCATGGGTTAAGATCTAAATATCAAGTGTCTTTGACTTCCTGCCAGGACTCCCCAGCCCCCTGCCAGGGGCTCATGTCACCCAGGGCACCCAGAGGGGTGTCCTGGGTTCCAGCACAGTTTGGACACTGGCTGGGATCCTGGACCGCCAGGAGCAGCTGATAAATGTGGGCCCAGGTCTAAGGACTGGAGAAAAGGAAAAAGGAAGGACTCTTTGCTTGCTTCTCCGAGCTGCCTTTATTCTTTCCTGCGGCGGGAGCAGCGCCGAGGCTGCAACGCTGCGCAGGAGTGGAGCAGGTGCCGCAGCACCACGCGGGTGCAGGCGGGGCACAGAAGCCATGCGGCTCGAAGGGGGCCAGTGACAAAGAGCGGAAAACAAAGAAAAACAGCGGCTTTTATGGGGGAGGAGCGGATTCCCAGGAGAAGACTGTCCAACGAATCAAGAGCTAGATAGGAGGGGTCTTGGGGGACAAATGTAAACATAATACCGATAAAAAATGGAGCAGGAAAGGTACATACCAGTGAGAGAAGGGAAATATCATAACTGACAGTGAAGGTTTTGGATAAATGGGTGTAGCAAATTATGACAGACAAGCTGCAGGGGCAGGATTTTTGAGGATAGAGAGGGAAGAATCTGGAATTATCATAACTGCCATGGAGAAAAGGCAGGAAGACAGGTGGTAAACAACTTTAGGGAGAGACTAAACGTATAATCTTCCAAACCCCCAGTGCCACATCCATCTGTATGGATCAGGTCAGGGACCTGGTAAAAAATTTGTAGACATCTGACTAGGAAGGCTTTTTCTGGTGAGTGAGCTGACCTGTGCCAACAGGTGCCATAGCCACTGTAAAGAAAGGGAAAACCACAGAAGACCTTAAAGTTAGTATGCCATTCTTGGCAGCAGTGCACTTTTAAATCTCAATTCCATCATGGAACATCATCTTTAGGATTTTTATTAGAAGAAAATTTTTTTTCATCATCTTAAACAATCTTTTAAAGCAATAGAAATAATAATTTTTATCCTAAGATTTTAACAGTCATGACCTCTAAATAAACACTGAAAATTTTACAAGTATATTTTATATCTTAGTATCTTTTTAAGTTTATTATTGCTCAAATATTCACCAAATGAACTAGCTCTAATATAGAGTTATAATACTTTATCAGAAATTTGATTAATATTAATGTTAAATTGTTTTATTTGATCACCAATGAGGTAAAAAAGAGAGTAAATTTATTTTCATCAGACTTATACTAATCATTAACAAATATTTTGTCTTATTACACTTCGTCACTAATGGTCAGGTTTTTATATCATTTCACTTTCAACTGGCTGTGGCAATTGGTTTAATCTGATTAAATAATTTAATCTGACAGGTTTTGGTGGATTGGATTGTGATAACTTGATAGAGTTATATAGAGAGTGTCCATAGCCCATGGGCAAAGTTTATGGATGTCAGCTAAAGAAATAACAGATTCCAAGATCTCCACACAAAACACTTAAGAAGTATCTTCTTTTTAGCTTTATTTAATTTTTCTTTTCCAATAATTTATTGTTTTGTTAGGCCATGTTTTGTTTGGTTTTTTTCCTCATTTTTCTGTTCATCAACTTTAAAATAAAATATAGTCATAATTTTGTAAATATGGGTCTCGGCCATAAGGGGAAACAAAACTTATGGGCAAAACCAAAAAAATGGACAAAGCTAGAGCCCTGGTAAAAGACAATAATTGTGGCTATAAATTTAGGACTTATCCTGGATCCACTTAATATACAGAGCTCAAGTAATCTCCATTATTTAATTAAACAAAAAGATAGGTGGGCTTTACTATCTATGGTATAGATATGTAACTAAAACAAATATAACTGAAAACAAAAAATTATAAAAGTAATTGTCAATATGAAAGAAACCAGCATGGTTGTGGAAGACCAGACTTCAGCATCTGATTTCTAATTATATGTTTTTTGCTTTTTGTTTTTCGTCTCCTGTACCAAAACATCTCATTTTACTATGTGTTGCTAATGGCTTACTGAATGGTTAGTCCACAGAGAAACAAACTAAGTTAAACTAAAAAGGTCAGGAGGAAAACATCCTTGATTTTGTTCTAGGTGTGGCCATTAATAGCATTAATTTAATATTTTCAGTACATATGCAAAAATCTATACTGTGGGGGTGCAATTTGTACACTCAGAATTTTAAAAAAAATTGATGTATAAAAGATTTTTTTTTAACATGTGTCTCTTAGTTTGAATATTCACACTTCACTTTACTTATACAAGTATGAAGAATGAAGTTATTGAATGCTGCAGTTACTGTCTTTGATGATGAGCAATCTCTGCCACCAATATCATCCTCTGAACATGGACAGGTATGAGGGCTGCAAGGCAGAAAAGGTACTTAAGCTGTTTGGCTGCTGACCAATTTCCTTTTAAAATAGGATGATTTAAAGAAGACAAAGGATCATACAGTACTTTTTAAACTCTAACAGTCAAGTCAGTGTTGGGAAACCTCATACACATAGCAGATTATACTGTGTAGTCATGTCTAGGAGTTGCCACCTCGGAGGATACGGACCTTGAAAATAGACTTTTTGTATAAATTTTCTTTTTCCAAAGAAATTTTGTTTAACTTTTTTTAATCTTAAAGTGCCACATGAGCTTTTATTCAGAGAAGTTAATTATTACCTGCTACACTGCAAGGCTTATAATTATGAAATGTTATTTAAAGCTCATTACATATAGAAACCTGAAAGAAACAGCTCTTCCTTCCTGCATATTTGAAAGAGACTTCTAGTTTGTGTCTGTTTGATTACAAACTCATTTATACTTCATACTTTATAAAACACTATAATCTAATTACAATCTAATTACAGAATATTGCAGAACCTAGATCTAAATATAACATGCCATTGAGCATTATATGTGTATCCTTGATAATTTATTTGTTGCCATAAATTCTTTGTGATGTTCCAGAGGTATGTGACAAAAGCAATTGCCTCTTTCAAGGTGACTTACAAGGGACTGCTGGGACACAATACTTTGCAATTTATTATGACACTAATGTAAATCTGAAGCCAGATGTTGGCCACTCACTACTCTTGTGAATCTAGGCTGTTTCACCTAGGTGAGAGATGAGGCCTAGCTGCATGATATTAGATATTCTAAACACCTATTGTCAACCTGTGAAGTTGTTTTTAATAGTATATATATCAAATTAAGCCAAATAGGTAAGTCAGGTAGGTTTTGAACCTTGACATTTAAAAAATGAAGAGTTCTCAAACAAACATAATATAAATTATTGGAAATTGAAATTTTCCTGTGCTACTGTTGAAAGATTTCTTAGTAATACTTTCACAAGTAAAACAACACTGTACTATTTGCAGTTTTGGGTTATTCAACTGTTCTGCCGTTTGTTCATGATATCCACAGTTTGATTCATTTCTGCAGTTTGTTAAGGACCTTGAAGCATGATTCCTCTCTTCCTCCCTTCTTTTTGAAAAATTAAATTTGTTCTCAAAAAGCAGCTGGTGCATTATCAATAATTTTCATGTGCTTGAAAGTGATCGAATCAACATAATCACATGCTACAAATGAACAGGTGCTGGAAACACGGCTGCAGACATCTCAGAAAAAGATTAAACCAGGATCAATAAGCTCAGCCACAAAACGTAACCTTTTGGCACTCCATTAGTTTTAAAATACTAGGACATTCTGAAAATTATTGTATTCAAAGCATGAAGAATTGGTTACTATAAATCAAGTTCCTTGTAAATCTCTCTTCAGCATACAGTATTCACAGAATATTGGTAGTTTTATCCCAGTTTTTCACAGTCCTGAGAAATACTGATGAGAGAAAATTTGGGGAGGAGAGGGAGGGCTGGTTTATGAAGGTATTTTTTGAAACACTTGCTGTACCTCGATGCCTTTTTTTTTTAAATTTAACATTATTATGAGTTTTAAAATAATTTAGCAAGGGTGTGCAAAGTTATCATTGGAGCTTCCTATTTCCTCTAATTTTTTAACACTGTGGTTGCAAGATAACAAACCTTGGTTTCTCCTCCTCCTTAAGAGCAACTTTCAGTGCTCCTCTGCAAATAAGAATTCACTTACCGGAGCAGCAGCTGTCAGAGTATGTGACTGGTAGAACATGTTATCATTCCAACACAGATAATGACTGTTTAACTGGCCTTTTGTCAACAATACAAAGATTTTTACATAACACTTTTACAAATCAGATTTAGAGACTTAGAGAAAACAGTGAAGACAAAATGTATTTATGTTAGTCTATGAACAAATCTGTATATAAACTTTCTCACTTGAGGCAATGTGACAAATAAGATAAATAAAGAGATGATCTATACTGGCTGTCTGAGATATACTTTAAACCATTGCTGGGTTTATGGTGATTATTATCTTTAATACACCAGTAAAAGGACTTTTTCAACCATCCTGATCAGTTCGCATTTCCTAGTCAAGTCAGATCAAAACTATGTTTTTTTAGTTCTGGCTCATATGAAGGCACTTATCTATGCCGTCCAGTATGTGAAATCAACTGCTATGTAACAGATATTATCATACTATTTTTGATTGAACACAGTGGAGATACATATACATAAATGATAAATATATTTAATTCTACTCTTTCTATTACTTCTAACATAAATTCTTATTAATTGTGCTGAAATTTCTGTCACGCAAAAATCAAGACCTTGATTTATTTTATTTCTTTCTCTGTGCACATTCTTATTTAAATTCCATAGCTGTGTATCCTGTCTTAAATTCAGATTCAAGTGGAGATAAGTTATATATATTCACTGCAAAACTATTCTCATTTCCCATAAAGTGCATCTGTGAAAAACTTAGTTGTTCTCTGAAACCTGAATTTAACAGTGCAGAAATAACATGAACTGACTTAAGTCACAGTAAGAGTAAGAAACTCATGTTTCTACATGACCAGGATCCTGTGCCAGACACAAAGCAGCACAATGCCATTGACTTGATGAAGGAACTTTACAATTCATGACAGGTTCTTTTGCTATTAAATATTTCTTTGGATCTCTACCTTGTCTCTCCACCAGATTGTGGTATTGTTTCTGTGGTCAAGATTCATGTACAAAGTGTCAGACACTAAACTTCTTCATCTCAAGAAAATTTTCTGTTTGCATAAATACTTTCTCAATATTACTCAGTATTTCTCAGTATTCCTGCCTGAGTAACCCAGAACAGTATGAGAGGCAGTACAGCTGAATTACCAATATTGTCCCAATACTCAGTGTGATGAGATAGACTCCAAGAAAGTTGTAGGAGTTATATTAGAGGGTTATTTTATTCTTTAGTGTCTGTTATGTTCTGGGTTTTGTCAAAAAGCAGTTGGTTCAGAGGAATTCTAGACAGGGTTTTGTTTCATGTTTAGGCATAATGGCTTTTAATTTTGAGGCTATTCTGTAAACAAAAAATATGAGACTTCCTATGAATGTTGAAAATACAATCCTATCTATCTTCTTCAAGGAAAACCATGATAATTATATATATTAAATTTAAAAAATATATTAAAAACTGCAATTACTTTAAATAAGAAGAAAAAAAAAGTTTTTTTCAAAATGTATCCCTCATGACATCTGTAAATCTCATGCTGCCAGCAGGATGTTCCAGTCCTTCCAGAACCATGTACTGCTGCCTGTATATGTATAGCTTCCACTGTGAAGGGTATGAGGTCCTAGAGCAGAAGGGACAGACATCAGACCTATTTCCTGTGTAATTCCATGCTCTTTCATTATAAGCAGTCTCCAGCAGAACTTCCTTCTTCTTCTTTACATGGTCAAAGCACACATGAAAGTTAATCATAAGAAAGCTTACGTCAACATAGAAAAAGATATAAAAATTTGCATGACAAAAAGAGCTTGTTTTTTTCAGAAAGAGCTCTTCAGTGCAGTTATTATTAATATGAGTAAAGTGGTACTGTCCCAGAATATTTTTTGAAGCTCCCTGAGTTTATGATGCAGTGCACATACCTCAGCTAGATTTGATGACTTTTGCTTTCTAGAAATCTTTGATGGATTTTGCTCTCTCAATATGTCCCTATATTTCTGACCTTTTAAAAACTTTAAGCATTTGTCTTTGGACAAATTATTATTTTCTCATTAGCTGTGTAAAGAAGGAATATTTCCTTCATATCTCCTCCACCTTTAAAGTTTTGCTCTGTTTTGAGGCCTAATACAAAATTGTCCGTGTGGTTAAAATACTCTTAGTCAGAGTTGTTCAGAAGAGCTGAGATTACATTAAAGTGATTAGTTCAAGACAAACAAAATAAAATAATTTAAAAAAAAACCCCATGGAAAATATGTCTGTATACTGCATGCTTGATCAGTTAATAACTTCTTATATTTCAAGGATAGATAAATGCTGAACAAGACAATCTTATAATAAAACAATCTAGCTTAATTTAAATTTCTCAACTTTACCTAGCAGGTGTAATTCTGTATCATATCACTATACCCCAAATTATTCCAAAACATACACTGAATCTGAATAAATTCCCTTACAGAAGGATGAAGCCAATTGAAAAGAAGCAATATTAGTAAATGGATGGAACCATTGCAGTTGTAATAATCCACTTTTTTTCCTTAAAAACCCCACCCACATATACACTTCTTCCCCTCTCAAAAGGCTGAGCACAGAAACAAGAATACAAATAAACAAACAAAACAATCTACCAAAATCAACCAAACAAAAAAAATAAAAGCAAGAAAGGGGAATTCCTGTAACAAGTGAATGAGAGAAGTTGAGCTTTCATCAACTTTTAGAAGAATGAGAAAGGGTAACAGTGTGTCTATCTTCATTTTTGTCTTCTTTCACAGCTCCCATCCCATCCCATCCTGTAACACCTATCCTGTACTCTTTTTTTATAGCTGTTTCTATATTTTTCTCATGGATTTCTCATCTGATTTTTCTTTCAAAAATATTGTTTTTAATGCCTGAAAGCACATAATTTCCAAAAATAACTTAACAATGACAAAAATTAAATGGTTGCTTGTGTAATAACATCTCAGAAATACCATTGGAAAATCAACTTGTAAGATTGATCTCAGTGATTGGGTAGAATTTTCAGTATGGAGGATTTCTGATAATTCAAAAAATCACCAGGAACTGGCAAGAATTTAATTCACCTTTATTACTTATCTTTTTCATTCATTATTGATACATGAAGAATAACAATCCCAAGAAAAAAGGGGCATGAGCTATTTCTTCCAAAGAAAACCATTATTAGATTCATCCCACTGTTTGTGGCAGTTTTCTTAACAGCCTAAGGATGTCTTTGGTATGTGCTTCAGCTGGCATATTTTAATTTAATATTTATATAATTTATTTTTCTCCAGCAGTACACAGTGTGTCATACTTCAAAGATAGCCAGCATTTAATCTCCTCAAGATGAAAGCTAGGACAAAAGTTATCCAACACAACCTCTTTCCATAAATATGTGTAATATATTATTTCAAATATAATGTCCATTTTTGATCTTAATTCTTTTTTTATTATTCTCTCAGCTCACCCTTGATTCCTTCCTTGATATTCAATGTGTCTTACAGCTGTTTTCCTAATGGTGGGACTGTTGGGAGCAGTTATAAAGAAAGTGGTTTCTCTGAAAACAGAAACTATGATGTACTATGTAAAAGATTTAGAATATTTTCACTTACTTCCAGCCAGCAGTTTTCATATCTTTTCAGAATAATAGAAAATGTGCTACTTTTTTCTGATCAGTATTATCACTCTTAAAAATGTTCAAATACAGTTATTCCTTCTTATACCCCCACAAGCTATTTATTACTTCTATTGTTACATGAAGCATAATTTACTTTATATCAACTCTTTTTGCAAGTATAAAAAGATGTGTTAGCTCATGTTCAAGGAGCACGTTTACTTAATTTTCAGTGTCTACTTAGACTTGAACAAGAACTCTGCACTTTAACTGCACTTAAAGGAACTTCTAGAGGTTATAATTTGCATCCTCAATCAGTATTGTTTTGCTCACTCTTTAATTCTAGCTAATTATAACCACATTTGTTAAGGCTTTGTAGCTATTTGATGAGGGAAAATCAGAAATACATGTTGCTTCACCCTGAACTCACTACCACAGAATCAGTAATTATCATGCACATATAACAGACTCTTTTTCTCTTTTCCCTGTATAGTCACCTCACAGCCTTCCTGAGAGAGAAACATCACATTTCTGGAAGAGTCTTGAAACAATTACTAGCTTAGAATTTGTATTTATAAACTAGAAACCAGACTTAGGAATTTTGAAAAATGGTTATTGAATTTGCTTATTGATGCTACAATAGCATAAACATAGAAAAATGTTCCAGCCTCCCAAGGAACTCATCACACCCATTCAAGAATAAAGTCAGGATCTAAAATAGACATCTGACCATTTTAATCTCCAGACAGATCTTCTAAATCTCTTCTGTCAATTTCCTAATCAGGGTTTCGAGCCATTCACTGGCACCTACCAATGGGAAGGCACTGCTTTACCAAACACTGTTTCAGTGTGTATCTAAATAATGTAATTTAAATTATCATAGAAAGGCACAAATAGTTTTTTGCCTTTATATATCATCATCTGTTATGTAAAGAAGTACAAGAACAAATAATTGTATTCTGAAAATTACACATTCTGCCTTGTGTGTGCTGACACTAAGTTTTCATAATTTTGTCTGCAATGTTTGGGTTAAATTATTTGTTTTTCTCTTTAACTGTGCATTTCATTTTTAGATGCATTCTTTTTTTTGTTGTAGTTGATGTCTCTTTTGTCTCTTTTTCAATTTCAAAGTCTATTTTTCATTAGTTACTTTTAATTGATTGTGAGGATCCAAAGGCTGTGGCTTTGCTGTTCTTTTTCAAAGATAAAAAATGCATTCCCAATTTAACAGCACAAAAAAGATTGTAAACCACTGCCATCCTACAGGAAGTTTTTCAGTACAACTTACATTACTTTACATTTACAGGAAATTATAATATTCCCTTTACCTGATTATCCTTAAGCTCTTCTCAAGCATTCATTTTTATTCACAAAATATAATCTGATTAGTAGTATTTTTTAATAACATGAGCAACAACAAAAGATTTGCTACTCCAGTCACCTACTGAAACCCACATTTGTATGTTCATGAATCCACTTTTCTAGTTTTGCTTGTTGGTTTGTTTTTAGTGGTAGTGGTTTGTTGTTTTTTTGGGTTTTTTTTTTTTTTCCCGGTTTGGTTTGGTTTTTTTTCCGAATAACCAAGACCTGTATAATCTCACAGATATTACAGTTCTGACTTCATCACTGTCCAGTTTACTGATGGGGCAATGCAAATTGGCAGTGATGCATACTTCTACTTATTTCCAATGTTGGCAAACCCTAGATAAAATCCATTTCTTTTATTAAATTGAATTGGTTTTAGTAGTTTCAAAATTTTTATTACTTGAGTGATCAATTTTTTCTTTCTAGTGTACTTAAAAAACACAGTGTAGTTAGTTTCCCATAGTGTCTGTGTGTGTTTTCTGAAGAGAGAGTCCAGTGATGTTTTCCAAGTTCTGGTATTCCCCATCCTAATGCCAATGCATCAATTTAACTTCTTTACTTTTTAAAATTTATTTAGGGTAAAAAAAAATCATTAATACTTTTTCAAAGGTCACTTTCTTCAAACAGTATACCAAAACACTCAAATATCACAGTGGAAAGACATTGTCTCTGTCTCAATACAGAAGGAAAAATTATGGTTAGTTGTCCTGTATAATTTTTTTAATCTTGTTCTCATAAGCATTAGAACTTCCATATTGTGCAATAGCTGCTCAATATATGGATAGTCAGATCACTCCTGAAGGTGTGTGATTGATACTTCTTTACCAGAATTGCTATTTCTGTTGAGCAGTAGCTCCAGGTCATTTAAAATAATATTTCAGAAGAAATATCTGAAAAATTAAGATTATACTGCTAGACTACTTCTAAGTATCAGCTTTCATGCCTAATACATTTAAAGTTCTGTTGCTGAGCTAGATCACCAAATGTTCACCAACTCACTGTTTTCAAAACAGTTAGGACTATTGAAATTTTAGAATTTTCTGCATGCATGACTACTACCAATAGCTTATCTTTTGGTAAAAAGGTTGAGGTAAATGGTAAAAGGTTTTTGTTGTTTGGTTTTGTTTTCTGTTTTTCCAAATGCAGAACTCATTATCTGACCAGTAGAAATACCATCAAATAACAGAAATTATTTTTTCTTACAATCGCATAATTTCTTTTACTTCAAGAAAGAATAGCTTTAGATAAAATAAGTAGTGTATTTCTGTTATTTCTTCTCTTGTTATCAGAGCCTTTTAGAAGTGTATCTACTACTTTGTGTATCATCATTTCTAGATACAAATAAGTTCATAGGGACTTTTTATAGTCTACCTGTCTGGAATTTCTTGGCATTATTTGACGGATTCCTAAGTCATATACTAAAATTCAATCAGTAATTCGCATGTGGGCTGTGGGTCCCAGATAGTCAAACTGTTATCTCATAATCTTTCTCAAAACCAGTCAGGATAATGGCTGTGAAATAAAACCTGAGTGAACTATTGTGTTCATTTTAGATTGATTTTGAAACAGAATTAATTTTGACAGGACATAATGTTGTTAGCTTGTATCAATGGAACTCATTTAAGATCCTTTGTTGCTTTTTTTTGGGAATTAGACTTTGGACTGATATTTGCTTTGTCATAGCAAAGACAAAGGAAAAGCAAGCAAAAGGTTATATTCTAGACTCGAGTGAGAAAAAGCCCTTTTCTTCTGGTGCAGTCTACTATAATTTTTTTTATGCAATCTACTATGATAATGCAAATTTTACTTTGGAGTGAAACTTGGAGCCATCTCTTAGACTAAAACCTCCAGAGAAAATGGATAGAAGCAAGCTTTTTCTTGCTTGTTCTGTTTTGTTGTTTTTGTGTTAAACTAGCAAAATTTAAAACTAGACATATAATGGACAGACAAGTGATCATGGAACCCAGAGACATACCAATGTTTAGTGAAGACCACTAATAGGAAGAACTGCCAACTCTGTTATAGAGAGAGACAACCTTATGGTAAGACTTCATACACTGTTGTCATGAAACTGTCACCAAAACTGAGTCACGGAACCTGTAGAGTGAATCTAAACAAAGGAGGATGTCTAAGGATGAATATTTCAATTCTCAGAACCAAAGCAGGGCAAAATAATACAACTAAAAGATTGATCTGAAAAAAGGAAGGAATAGGGTTTAATACCTAAATTATGCTTTCTAGATACTATAAGAACAAAAATTCTCTGTTATAAGAGCTTTCAATGCTTTAAATTCTTGTATATGCATACTTTATCCCTTTGCTTTCCATTTATTAAATCTTCAGAGGTTTGTCACATTTTTCAGTGTAGCAGGAGTTCTTGAAAATGTGTCATTTCCCAAGGAGACATCCTAATGTGATGAAGAGAAAAAAAAAATCTCAAGTACAGATTTCAAACTCCTTTGTGTTTTGGACCATGGATGGCTATTATTTGCCATCATAAGTTCTGTATTGATCAATGATTATAGGATGACAAATTGCTCTCAAAGCACAGTAATTCAGTTTTCCTTTGTTTAAACACTCTGGTGTACATTCCTATAGTGTTTTTCTCAAGGCAACCCTGAGGCAGCCTTCAGGGTGTGTTTTCAATACTGCAAGGCTGCACATGTGTCTTCAGAAGGAGTCAGCAACTCACTGAACCTTGTCCAGCTTTCACTAGCTTGTTGTCATAGTTTTAGCATGATACACGGGGCACTATTTTAATGAAGATAGTTGAGATGTACCAAGACCTAGCTAGCAAGACATCTTTAGAAAAGACTTTATTAAAAATTTTTTTTAAAATGTTGGTAATGTCTAGCTGGAAATATCACCCAGTTTAAGCTACAGTAAGCTGCATTTCAGCCGAAAATATACTGTTAAATGCTGATACATTACATGGGATTTGGGCAGGCCTTTTGGTAAATTTCCATATATGAGGACCAAATGAGGGTTAAAAATATTAATTTTTAAGGGAAAGAAAACTGACACACAGTTCTTTTCATGGCTGATAAATTATTTTCCAGTCAATCCCCAGTTCCTTTTAGCAGATCAGTTACTTTTCTGCTATAGGTTTCATGATTAGCAGTTTGTTTGGATTGTTTCCTGGGTCACTGGCAATCCTTGTCACAGAGCATTAATTCCTCTGCATGTCTGCATGAATGAAATATGCTAAATTATAGAATAGCACAGGAACAGTAGAGAGAAATTAGCAAATTGTACTAATTTTCTTTTAAAGAGATATTTCTGCATGAATGACTGAAAACTTCAGAACCAGAAAGCATCTATCGAATTTTTTGGCCAAGTTTCAGCTAATTAGTCCTAACCAATAACAGTCACAGCAATTTAGCTTTCAGTTGAGAGAAGAAATGCATTACTTATTTTGTCTCTTTATTTTTACTTTCCTTTTTTTTAAGTCACTTTTAATGCTGGTTTCATTTAAAAACTAAAACAGGGGAAAATTGAGGTAAAATACTTACAATTTAATAGCAATCAAACAGGTATACCTTGCTTTTGTTCCTGATATTGGAACAGCTTTTATGGATTAGAGAATACTTAAACTGATTAGAAAGCTTCAATTGAGTGATCGTGTCTAGCTGAATGAAGCATTAAAGAATGATTCAAAGAAAATTGTGTCTCTAAAGACTTAGCTCTCTGTAATAGTCTAGATTAAATAACACAAGAAGTTCTCATATACTTCCACATTATTCAGGGTTATACTTTTTAAAAATTATTTATTCAAAGCAGGCAGATTTTCCTCTTTTTTAAAAATTAAGAAGGGAACTAAGTTTACTGCCTATCCTGTTTGAAATGCAGGGAAGAAACTTCTAAATGGAATGGCCAATGGCTGCAGTAGAGTACATAGTGAAATTCAGTATAATGATAATAGCATTTTTTAACATTCTTTTGAGGAAGAGGATAAGTAATAAAACCATTTAAAACACTTTTGTCATTTTGCTGGAATAGTAAGTAATTCTAAAACATCTTTTGCTAATGTGAGTGATACCTTCTCAGGCCATCTAGCACAATACAAAGATGCACAAATTTACTAAAGAAACAACTTTAGTCAGCATGAAAAGGAACATGAAACCAAATCTGACTTTGCATATACTTTATCACCTAGTAAACTCTCCAAGACAGCACTTCATTTTCTTGAGTAATACCTTTCACAGTACTAGTCTTTCATGCATGTGTAGGGATGCTCACTGCAATTATAGGCGCCATCAGAGGCTTCATGTATTTATGTCTACCTTTCACTCTTGCTCCCTAATGATTTAACATAAAGTACTGAAACTGATCTTGTGACAGATCCTTTGAGTCTCTGTTCAACACTACAAGAATAGGTAAAAAAGGTAAATAATACTATGAATTCACCTACAGAAAAACCTGATCTGTGACTGCATCATGAACACTAGCAAACAGCAAACAAGCTATTTACGAGGAAAAAATATTGTGGCACTACTGCATGTACACTTTAGAGTAACAAGAACATCACTGTACAGATGCCATGCTTTGCTGATTTGTGATTCACAACAATACCTATACATCTTTCAAGCAAATGGTTAAAAGGCTAAGACTGACAATGCAGGAAGATCAGCTATTGTATGTACACAGCTGAAGTGATGTCCTTTGGAATGCAAATGATTAGTACTTTGCTAATAAGGCAATACATAGGATGCCTCAGTTCTTCAAGACACACCTATATTAGTGTAAAATAGGAATATGTAGATTAAGAATTAGGTATGGCATCAAAAGTTACGTATGTTACTGATAATGACTGATATTGGAGTATATGAAATAAATAAATGAAATAAAGAACTGATTAAAATACATGCATGATGCCTTTAATGAAACTTATCACCACACACTGAGGAGTTCATGGTCCAGTGAACCATTAAGCTGAGCAGGTGATGCCTGTGCTGCATTATGCTTCACTTATGTCACTGTGCCATCACTGCTGTGCTGTGCTGTGCTGTGCTGTGCTGTGCTGTGCTGTGTGTATCCCCTGGCTGCAGGAGACCCTCAGCAATGCTGTGTGTATCCCCTGGCTGCAGGAGACCCTCAGCAGTG
>VYZP01042789.1:1863-12113 GCA_013400635.1 Hypocryptadius cinnamomeus | reverse complement strand
CAGACTCCCAGCAAAGAAGGTGGGTTTTAGGCTTAAATGGAGTTTCCTCTATCTCAACTCCTTTTGTCCTCCATTGAGAAGATGTTAGCTCCATATTCTTTGCTTACACCTGTGTGCTATTTAAAGTTAGATAAGATACCCCTGAGACATTTTTTCTCCTAAGGCCAAACAGTCCCCACTGTCTCAGCCTCTCCTTGCATAAAGGATGCTGCAGACTCCTAGAATCCTTTAAGGCTCTTTGGTAGAATTGATCCAGTGTGTCTGTCTCTTGTAGGGAGCCCACAACTGGACACATTACTCCGAATGGGAGGGAAAGGAAGGTGCCCCCTCAGACTGCTGGTGATACTCCCCCTAAAGCTGGAGGTTGTTGGCTTTCTTGTCACAAAGGCACATTTTTGCCTTATGTTTATCTTGTGGCCTCTCAAGGCCTTTTCTGAACAGCCATTGTCCAGGCAGTCAACCTCCAGTAGGTGATACATGGTGTACTACATTTCTTCCATAATACATGGGGTTATTTCTTCCCAGAGGAAAGACTTTCAAATTGCCTTTGAACTTGTTTACTTGCTTTTCTATGTCTCCAGGTTGTCCATGACCCTCTGAATAGCTGCTCAACCATCTTGTGTATCAACCACTTCTCTCTCCCAAATTTATAGTATGTGCAAACTTGCTGCTAGGCATACTCTATACCTATCATTGCAGGCCATCCAGGACTGATAGAATACTGAAGAATTTAAAATTGTCATATTTTTAAACCAGTGAGTATGACAACATCGAGAAACCTTTCGTGTGTCCCTGCATCAAAATATTTCAATGGGAAATAGCTTTTGCATATTTATTTATTTATTGAACTTGGGGTTTAGAACTGACATGAAGTAGCATAAGGGGAAATAGTGTATCCGTGACCTCAAAAATCAGGACTTTTCATGCTTAATGACAAATCACAGAATCATTAAGGTTGGAAGAGGCCTCTAAGACAATCCAGTCCAACTCTTAATGAAGTACCACTGTGTTCAACATTTAGTATGTCTCCAGGCATGACATCCACATGCCTTCTGAACACTGCCAGGGATGGTGATTCTATGACTTCCATGGCAGCCTGTTCCAATGCTTGACAATGCTTATCCATGAAGAAATATTTCCTAATATTCAATCTAAACCTCCCCTGGCCATTTTCTCTTGTCCTGTCAGTTGTTACCTGGGAGAAGTACACTACTTCCAGGTAGTTGCAGAGGGTGATAAGGTAGCCCTCCTTTTCTCCAGCTGCTCTTCATAAGACTAGTGGTCTCTTCACCAGCTCCATTACCCATCTCTGGACATGCTCCAGTACTTCAGTGTGTTTCTTGTAGTGAGTGAGGGGCCCAAAACTGATTTGACGTGTGCCCTCACTGGTGCCAAGGATAAGGGGACAATCCCTTCCATCCTGTTGGCCACACCATTATTGATAAAAAAGGTTTTATTTTGAAACAGTAGTGTTAATTATGGGAATAATTGAGAAAAGTGTGAGAGTTACATTTCACTTATGTGCTCCTTGTCATAATATCAAGAAGTAACAGAAGTCCTCACATTAGAGAGAAGAAAGATCTCTTACTTCAATATCCCTCCTCCTCCTTTCCCGGTCTTGACGGTCTGCTCTTCTCTTTTCTAGAATTATTCACTCACTTGTTGTGCTCTATGTTAGCAACTCTGACATGGCAGTAGCAGGATGTCACACCCCATATCTCACAACCACACTGGCATTTTTTCTCTGGTCCTGGACTTACACGTCTTGAAGTGCCTGTAAATGTCACCATGCAAGCAGGGAGCAGCTCATACCCAGGGTTACTTGTTACACAACCGTCAATACAGTAATGCTTAAAAGCACAACTCACAGATCACTGATATTATTCTGACAAACCATTCAGCATTTTAAATTTTATGTGTCTCAGACATGAGCATGTGACCATGTTTATTGCTTTCCTTTCATTTCAGAGTATGTAATTTTTGGCAGAATTATTATTAATTAATAAAAACCTAAATCAGCCAAGGATAAATTAATGATCAGACAGAAGTTTAGATTATGTTTTAGAGCAACAACTCTGATGGCAAAGCCAATTTGCAAAGAAACTTATCTAGCGAGGTTTAATATTGATCACATCTGAGTGTTTTGGTTGATAGAAGATAATCAAATCTGTTGCTGCGAAGTCAAAGAACTTTTAAGAATTATAGTATTAGTTGTAGTGTGCAGAATAATAGAGGAACTAAGGCTGAGGAATATTTGTTTGATTCTGTTGGCTCAAAGAATATCTAAAAGATCTTTGTAACATCAAAGAGCAGTATTATCCTGTATTTTTAGCATACTCTAATTACTTTATTGATAGATCTAACTAGCTAGTTCTTGAAATAAGATTCCATGCAAATCATGACATATAGAACATGCTGCTCTAGGATTCATGGTGAGGACACCATGATTTAGCAAATTAGTGACTGAGTAATTATGGAGCACTCCAACAAGACTGGACCACACCGAGAAAATACACTGAGCTACTGGTGAAAAAAAAATCCCAAATCAGAGTTACTTGTATTCTTTGGAAATGTGCAAGATGTTTGGAAAAGCCTTAAAGAGCATTTGGTGGTGCTGACCTTTTGAGAAGAAGACCACAGCCATTTAAACATATCAGCAAACTGCCCAGAAAAGAAGGCTGGGCAGAGAACAGTGAGAGAACTGCAAGAGACAGGCTCTGAGAATTGTGTATGCATTAGACAAGCACACATATCTGCTGTAGTTTCCGATAAATGTGAAATGAAACATTAGTGCTATGCTGCAATACCAGCAGGAGTGCTTGTACCTATAGCTGAGAAAGCACCTTTGAGTCAATAAGCACACAATTGTGTTGTAAGAGTTTTGTGCATGAATGGAAGCAGTTGAAGCAAGAGAATTCTTTGTCTGTGTCAGTCAGAAAGGCAGATTCTCATAAAGAAAGCTCAGGAGCAGAGCTAGTATTGCTCATTTTCCGAATAACACCCACTCACATCAGAATGTCTACATCCAACCCTCCTTTTGCAATGCTTTTCACTGCATCACACTCATGTTTTTCAGACTTTTGCTCTCTGCAATCTGAAAACTGATGAATCACAAAATAACCGAAAAGGTCCTTTCCCACAGAGAGTGAAACAGAGCCTCCCTAGAGATCCTTGTGTTGAAAGCAATTGTTCAGCTTTGTGTTTTCCCTAAAGTCCTTGCTCTTTCCGTGGAACTAGAAAAGAATATCTTGTTTTTGGAAGAGCTAAAGAAAATAATGAAACAATGGGGCTTTTATTTGCAGTGTTAAATTTTAAAATTTCCTACATGCATTATATATTATTTTAGTATAGTGGGAAAAAAAAAGAGTATATTAAGTCAGACTTTTTTTTTACAATGCCCTTATTTCCTTCTTGAGATTACAGATTCATTTCCTAAGCAACTATCCATATATTGATTGACAGGGACTATGCTAAAGCTAGACAATTTCATTTCTACAGTGTTGACTTTTTCTTTAAAGCTGTTGAAATTTCTGTGCTCCTTATGACTTCAATGTCAGAAAAAATTAAACAGAGTGTACTGCTTTCTTACTTTCAGTGTGGTGTTCTAAAGGCTATGGATCATTAAAAATACTGCATTATTTATGTGGCTGTATAATAAAATCACAATTACTGTGCACTTGTGGTATTGGGCTAAATTGAAATGTTGAATATAATAATCCATTCATTCACTAGAAAGGGTCAATGACTAGTCTTACACTTAACATTGAGCATCTTACTGATCTGCATGATTAAACAATTGTTAATTTTCCTACTGCCTCTGCTCTGGAAGATGAATCTCTTTATTAACTTTCTAAAAATAAGTTTCCATTACAGAAAGCTTTATTAGAAATGGGCCTGCTTGTGCATCTAATATTTTATCTTCTCAGATTTCATCTCAAGACATTTCACTAATTGGTATGTAACATAAGATATGAAGTGTTCTCAATATGAAAAATGATGGATCACATTAGAAATATTCAGGGAAAGGAGAAGAGAAATTCAGATGGAAGAATCAGTGTTACTGGCTTATCATATCTGTGGTTTTGATGCATTTTGTATGTGTGAGAGCTAGTGGCATGTATAGGACAACATTTCTTCATATACATTTGGTAGTCCCAGTTGAAAAGATTTTTGAGGGAAAAAAGGCATATTTCTAACTTGGTGTAATCTTGCTGCAGTAGCCAAAGGTCCTAGTCTGAATCAGGGCCCTAAGATGTGAAGCTATAGGAACAAAATTCTCCCATCTGTGGAGTGGCGTAGTCCAAAGGAACTGAAAAAGTCATAATGAAATGTGGGACAGAGATGGAAAAAGTGAAAAAGCATAGAGGGGCAGGGTTAATTTATCAGAACAGTAAAGCTTTGTGTTGATTTCACAGATTTCAGAACAGATTAATGCAAGTGACAAGATTTATGCCAATTTCATTGTCCTCCAAGAGTGTCATGTAAGTCTTAAGGCTTCTGTCATCATTTGATTCTTTCACAGGATTTTCATGTGGTGTTGCTTTTTGGTTTGGAGGGTTTTTTCTACAGAAAATAGAAAGGCTCCTAAAGTCTAATAAGGGATTAAATTTCAGTACAAGTGCCTCCTTCTGTAAAGTTCTACCTATGTGTTTTAGATCCTACAGTTTGTCTTAGCTGTAGCAGCAAAACCAAGAAGAGAGCAAATAGGAAAAACAGAATACTTGTGTGTAGTGGGTTGACCCTGGCTGGGTGCCAGACACTCATTCAAGCCACTCTATCATTCCCTTCTGCAACCAGACAGAGAAGAGAAAATATGAAGGGTTCATGAGATGAGATAAGGACTGGGAGAGATTGCTCATCAAATACTGTCATGGATAAAATGGACTCAGCTTATGGAAATGAATTGAATTTATTGCTAACAAAATCAGAGCAGGATAATTAGAAGAAAAATAAATATTAAAAACACCTTTCCCCAACTCCTCCCTCTTTCTCAAGCTACTGATGCCTAAAGATTTTTTTAAACATATTTTTTCATATATTTGTAACTTTGTAGATTTTTAATGCCTAGTTTTATAGCCTCTAGCCCCTTATTACCCTTTTTCACACTTTAGAATAGTAGCTATGTCACATTCTTGAAATTCGGTTTAGTCTTATTTTCAAGAAAATAATTTCTAACATTGTGCTTTGCACTGGAACTTAGGAGACATAACAAGAAATAGGGAAATAAGCCCCTGGAGCAACTCCAAGAGGCTGACCCAAGGGTATATTCCTGGGGCAACTGGTCTCTTATTGGATGTACCTGCTAAATATACTAATACATAAACCTTATAAAATCAGTAGAAGTCCTGTACTACACACGCTCATACCTATGTTTCATACACCTGAAAGCTTTCATTAAAGATCTGCTCTTTGTACTACTACTTTAACATTGGAGAAATTTTTCTTCTGATTCCAGGCAACATGACCTGCTCCCTCACAATGGTACAGGAAGACAGCAAATGGAGGTTACAATCACATCATCACAAGTTTGTCCTGCTCCTGCTCAGGGAGAGGAGTGCTTCTCCTGCTTCAATGTGGGGTCCCTCCCACAGGAGATAGCTTTCCACAAGCTTCTGGATCATGAGTCCATCCCATGGGCAACAGTCCTCCACAAATTGCTCCAATGCCAGTCTTTCTTCCATGGAGTGTAGAACCCTAAATGCAACATACTCCAGTGTGGGTCCCCCATGGGATCACAAGTCCTTCCAGGAAACCTGCTTCAGAGTAGGCTACTCCCTCCACTGGTCTGCAGGTCCCAGCCAAGTGCCTATTCCAGCACAGGTCTCCCCTAGCTTTCTCTCAGGCATCTACCTGCTCCTCCATGGGCTGGAGATGGATGTCTTGGACCTCCATGGGCTGCAGGGGCACAGCTGCCTTGCCATGGTTTGCACCACAGGCTGCAGCAGAACCTCAGCTCTGGCACCTGGCACACCTCCTTCCCCTCCTTCTCCACTGACCTTGGTGACTGCAGCGTTGTTCCTCTCACAAGTTCTCATCCTGTTCTTTTCTGGCTGCAGTTATATCTGTGCAATCATGTTTTTTCCCCCGCTTCTTAAATCTGTTATCACAGGAGTGTTACCACCATTTCTGACTGGCCCAGCCTTGGCAGCAATCTCCATCTGTCTGGGAGCCAGCTGGGATTGGTCCTACAGGGGGTGGAGGAAGCTTCCAACAGCTTCTCACAGAAGCCATTCCTAGCACCTAAAAGCTGGCCATGCAAACCTAATGCATTGTGATATATAAAACAACTATCAAAAAAACTTGGAATGTGTTAGAATTAGTAAAAATTAGTAAACAAATGCTGAGCAATGATCAGACTAGATTTTTTTAATAACTCTAAATGAAACCTGATATGTAGAAGCATCAAAGGCTCTCTTTTTCATTGAGTAATGCCTTATACATTTTGTATACATGTGCTTTGTGCTTAGAAAGACAGTTTCTGTCATACTCATATAATTATTATGATAAAGAAAACCCAAACTTTTCTTTATTGAGTTTGCATGCTTGTTATATAATTGCAATTGCATTACTATCACATGCCTGTGGATATTTTTCCCCTGCCATTTTCTAAGTCTTTTATGTACAAACCCAAAAGCTATACTCTTCTTCATCTTTAGCTATAGCTTGTTTTAATTATAAACTTTTTTTTTTTTGCCAGCACAAAAACTATGTTTTAAAAACACTCCTGAAAATTCTTATGGATGTAAGATGCAGATAAAATCCCCAATCTTCATATAAATAGTGACATGTAATGTAGTCCAGGAAAAGATCAGCCAGGTTTTCAGTTGGCTTTTTTTCTGCATTTTTCCAGTATAAATTTTTATATGAATGCCTTATTTCTCTCTTTCCCTCCATAAGTGAAGAATATGACTCTTGAAAGGTAACTTGTGACTACACTGTGTCCTGAAGTTCTCCCATTTAAATGGCAATAGTTCTGGATTAATCCCCAAGAGTTTGTGACTTCCTTTCTGCAACCCTACAAAAGCTCACCTCAGTTATGGAAGACCTTTGATGTAAAAAATGGCTCAGTGTCTCAGCTACAGCTCTGAGGTAGTGATCTGAAGGAGACCAGGAGTAAGGAGTGGATATTTGTTTAGATAGCCCACTAACAAAGCCTGTGCCTGTTGCATCACAGCCCATAAGTGTCTGACATTCAGTGTAGGAGAAAAAGACGACTCAGAAGAAAAGTATCCTTCAACAATATCATATACTTTTCAAATTTCCTTGGCTATCAGGAGTGGTCAAAATATAGATTTAAAAGCACACACATACACATAGCACTTAAAACCCATCCAACTTAAAAAAGTTCCATTTTTGTGATGTTGTGCTTGTATACATGTTTCTGTTTTGTTCAAAGGATGTAAAATGGAACCTCTACTTGTTTTTCTGAAGAGTGATTCTGAAGTGTGATCAATTACTGATGCCCAAATATTTCTATATCTCTGAAAAGACATTTTCTTTGTTCTTGGATCCAGAGGTGATGTGAGTTCCTCTTCTGACCCATTAAAGTGCCTAGGCCTGGCTCCCATGTTGATATTAACTGTAAATCAAGCTAGTCTAAGAAATGCACTGAAGGGGTGGCATATCGAGCCGACCAATACATTCCCTTCAGAGTGAGGGAAAACAAGGGATCTGAGAACACATAGAGTCTGAAGAAAGCCAGATGATCCCCGAGGGGAAGCAGAAGACAGTGGTGCTCTGGAGGAAAACTCTGCATTTGAAATCAGTAGAAAGTCTATGTCTCCTCTCTGGGAGATTCAACTTTCGTTGCTGAACTTATAAATTCTTCCTTGTTTTAAACTCCCTTTCAAGACCTTTAGCTTCTGACTTGATTTTTAATTTAAGTCCAGTATTTTAAGGATTGCAGAGCACCATCTCTTTTTTTCTTTTTTTCTTTCCCTAAAGCTAAAATGGTTTATGCAATTAAATGTGGTGTACAACTAAGTGTTTAGCAATTCCTGAGATAGCAGGTATCTGGCAAAGTGTCTGTCACTTATCTGTCAAATCTTTCTTACAGTGCCTTGTGATAGCTGGTTGTGCAATTAATAGCACACAATGAGGAGACGGAGAAGGAGATCACCAGAGGTTCCTGTATATCTTTTGATCTGTCACCCTTTGTAAACCATACACACTGATGTTCAACATTTTATTTTTATGAACAGGATTTTCTAGGACCCTGCCTCTCCTTTCTAGCTTGTAACCTTCTGATCTGAAGAGAGTTTGGCACCTCTTTCATTGTTGGTCTCTGAAAATAAGCAAGTATGAAATAAGGCATAATATTTTCTGCAATACTGCTATTAAATGTGGATATCAAACGTAGAGATCAGAGTCCTTGCGATGCTAACACAGCTGCTCAGCATTGACTTCCCAAAGTTCCTGTATGCTGCGTACACAGCCCAGAGGCTAACTCCAAAGTTAATGCATCACACCTTGCAGCCAACGTCAAGAAGTGAAAGTCATTGAAGAGGCAACTGCCATCTCTGATAAACAAAATTGCGGCATCTTTCACTGTATCCATAAGGCTGAATCCTGGAGCTTGTACTTCTTCCAAGCTCTGTTATTTTACCTGGCTGTATTCTCACCCTTGCCCAGAAGATGCCCTGTGTTGCAGCAGCCATCAGAGCAGTGAGGTCTGGATGTTCCACCCAGCAAGATGAGCCAGCAGCAAGGCAGCAGAGCAGGGCTGGCAGAGGTGTCACCAATGAGAACCCAGCCATACGTCCTGTGCTCACACCCGGTCCAGTGCAAAGGGTTGTGGCAATATGGAATAATATGAAGTGGGTTTTTTTAAAGAATGTTTTCTGCTCTCCCTTGCTCTGTTTGGTCTTTAGTCTATGGAAAGCGTGAATTCAACAGATTGTGCTAGATCAGAAGATAAGACTACCACAGAAAGTTCCCTGAAGATAAAGGGCCTCTCTCTTCATCCAGGGAAGATGAAGAGGTCCTAAACCATACTTGGGGGACAATAGGAGCTTTTTTTCTGAATGTCATAGAGAATGCTTGGCTCAGGCCAGAGCATTGTACCTACCTTCAATTCATGCTTCTGTAGTAAACATAATATCAAATGTAAAAGAAGACAAGACAAAAGAAGAAAATTCACAACTAGCTTCTAGTCTGAGTATTGAATAGTATTTTTGTTCTACAACAGGAGCCGCCTTGAGTCAGCTGGAGACTGTCCAATAGTTTTAAAACTATGTGCTTAGTTCTTATTGCTTTTTAAAGCTATTACAAGAGAAGCAGGTTATTAATCTATTTTTATTAAAGGCAGTATCTGTGTGTATTCAATTTCCACAGGCCTGAGGCAATATGTTGCTATAAACATGATAAGTCATTTCAGTAAAGCCCTTAAAGAAGATGTTAGTTGTAAGAATTCCTTAAAGACCATTTGTCCCAAAACTTATTTAATGTATACTTGAATGTATAATTGGAGAAGCAGGTATCTCTGTAACTTAAGATGCAACTTAGATCTCTGTGGATCCAGTCCCTTAGAAAGAGTAGTATTGATATTTTGGCTTTATCTCCTGTAATTGCCAAAGATAAATTTTTGCTTCAGTGTTTGAGATAAGCTTTATAGGTATTTGAGCACAACTGTCCTGTGCGTCTGTTCAATAAGCCTATACTACTGGCAGTGCCAGACAGAGCAAAAAAGTCTCTAAAAATCTGAACAAACCAGAGACATTTGTAGATGTAAAGATAGCTAATATGCTTTAAATTAATATTTTTAATGTGAGTTGGCAGTTTCAGCTATACAAAGAAAAATTCTGTCAGTAATGCAGATTTTTTTCTTTAGAACAGTGTATTGGGGTGATCTTGTAACGATAATCTATTCCCTAATCATCTGTTTTATGCCCAGAAACGGCTGCTGTATTTTAAGATGAACCAGGTGGCAAGGCAGGAGGCTGGGAATCCCGGCCTTGCTCTCTCTCTGGTGTGCTTAGGCTGCAGTGTGGACCAAGACCCTACCTCGTTCCTTTTGTTGCATTGGTTTCTGCTAGCCTGAAGCAAGAAGTTTCTTTTTTTCCCCTTCCTGTAGCTTGGAGGTGGTACTGGGAATCCTCTCAGCAGCTTTTTGGATTTTTTTCTCCTTGAATTGTTTTCAGCTTGTTTTTTTTTTTTTTTTTTTTTTGGTTTTTTTTTTTTGTTTTTTTTTTTTTGTTTTTTTTTTTTTTTTTTTTTTTTTAATTTTTTTAAATTTTTTTTACCTCAGGGGA
>VYZP01042788.1:17505-49550 GCA_013400635.1 Hypocryptadius cinnamomeus | reverse complement strand
TTTAAGTAATTGCAAATACAAATGAATTTTAAAAGGATTTAGCAGGCTTTAAATTAAAAATGTGTGAACATTGTTATTTTAAGCACTCTAAATTATTTACTAATATAACCCAGCTGATTCGCTTTTCTCTTCTTTTTGTCTTAGCTTGATTTTTTTGATCCCTGGAGCCTCAGCGGAGCTTAACATACTAATAAACAGCAAACAGCAAAATAATGCTCTATTTTACCCAACTAAAAGGAGTCTTCAAATTCAGCCTACAGAATAAGAGGCTGCAAAATGTCAGCAGTACAAGGACTTGCTAAATCCTGCATTAGAAATGGGCAAGTAGTCAAGAGACATCAACATGCAGTTGACAGAAAGTATGAGTCTGAGAATAAAAAGTTAAGGAAGTGTTTAGGGGGATCTTTTTTACACAGATGATGCAATGAGGTGACAGGGCTACAAAAATTACTTAGCACAATACCTGAAAGGACTCCTGGTTATAAGAGATGCTTGCTGAGTCTCATTTACCTTAATCAAACATTGCAGCTGTTTTCTGTTTTAACCACATCTATAAAATTCTTGAGTTACAAGGTAAGTGTCAAATCAAAATAATAAATCAGGCCATTTGAACTCGTGAACGGTGAGCATCCTCTTGCATTTTTCCATGTTTTCTGACTTCAGTGCATTAATTGTAAAAATTATTTATAAACTTCTTCAGAGACAGCAAATGAGAGATTTGATGCAGTAAAAAAGCATCTGCATACAGAAATAATGGCATGTGACTTCAGTCTGCCTACTTACAGAATCAGGTCCAATGCTGCATCATGATTTATACCTCCCTTACATACCACTACTGATAGATGAACTACAGAATTTGGTAAGAATAATCTGGAAAAAAACCCAGAAAATTCACCTGAAATATTAGGTTTCCAGTTTACAAAGGTATTGTCTATTCCCTGAACAGGAAAATGTGATAAAATTCTGTTTTCATCTTGCTGGGAAAAGGTATAGGTAACTCTATATGTTTCTCATTGTTTGGTTTTTTTAAATTCAATTTGTTGAGTGAGAGACAGAAACAAAAGCTAATGTGTAAGGATTATAGTACAGTACATAAAAATATAATATTGGGAATTTGAAAATAATTGAAGAAATGCTATTATTGTTTTGAAGGAAATAAAGTTATGTTCTCATTATTGGGATAAATATACAATCACAAAATAAATGTTTGTCCTCATTACTATTTTTTTATTGTTAAAGTTATGGTATGAGGTAATTTGAGATTACTTTCTTGCCAAATTATGCTGCAGTCTTTATTCAGGTATATCATCACAGTCAACAGTAGTATAACTAGAACCTGTCAAAATTACTTTTACAGTTGGCAGAAGTCCTGTTTTAAGACTTCTCTAATTGTTGTTTGTTTGCATTTAAAGATTCTGAAGTAGGGAAAATTTGTTTTTCCTACTAATGTTTATTCTTAGGAAAAAATCTTCCCACAAGTCCAAATTTAATTTAATGCAGAAAAATAATTCTTCTCACCACAGACTTCCCAAATTCATCTAAATCTCTATAGAGATGATTTTACTAGACTTCAACAGCAGTGAACACTTTCAGACATCCCATAAAACATGGGATGCTCCTAATTCCAGCTTGAGGAATTGAGGCCTTACTGAAAACATGCAATAGATATAATACACAATATTACATTTTTCCTCCAAATTCCTATTTACTTTGAATGTGAGCAATGGATCTGGTGCTGAAAGACAGGGAAATCCTATTACCTCACCAAGGTTTCCATACTCTACCCTGCGTCACTAGCACACAAAGTTTAGAGGGGCTGGGCTGCTTTTTCGGCTTGCTGTCAGCAGATTTCTTTGTTCTGCTTTCCAGGTCTCTCTAGGAAAAGTCACAAGGAGCAGAAAAGGGAACAGAAATACTCAGAATCTGCAGGACTGGCAGGAGAGAGTTAAATGAATGCTTTTTAGGGCTTGAAGCCTCCAGTTTAGGGTTTGCTCTTGATTTCCTGAGTGATTCCACCGTGTGTGAGGAATACCTTTAAGGTTAATGGGATTCTGAAATCAATAAAAATGACTTACTAATGGTTTGGGGAAGTTTTTGTACTACAGGGTGTGAATTTACAAGGTTATTAGCTATTCTGCAGCAGCTCTCCCTCTCTGCAGTGAGGCACCACTTTCAAAATAGAGTGAGGTACCTACAGGAAGACTGAGGAGAGAAAGATGCTGTGGGGGGCCTGCATGCTCTGGATTTTCACCCCAGCCTGACTATTACTCACAGGATTCCCACTGGGCACAAGTTAAAGTACCTGAGACCAGTGCTGCAAATGGTAGGACAATTTCTCATGATTTGTAATAAGGTGTCACATAGAGAAACACGCCTGCAAACTTAAGTGAATATCAATTCAAATAATTGACAGTTAATTTAAAAGATTTTACTGAAGGAATGAGCTTCAGAATGTTGGTTTGGGTTTTTTTTTGGTTTTTTTTCCCAATACTCTGAGTTGAAAAACATATTTTTTTTCCTATTAATGTTTATTAAGGAGACTTCAACTTGACCATGGTTCTTGAAATAAAGAGTAAAGCAAGTAAAGAGTAAAGTTTCTAAACAAAGCTGCAATTGCACAGTGGATCCATCCCACAGACCAAAACACAGCAAAAATTCCAACAGCCCAGTGTTGTCCTGAAGTGGCAGCAAGCAACAGAACCATGTATTGCTGTCATGTCACAGGGCACTCTGCACTGTGGCAGAACCAGCTTCATACAGAAACAATTCACCATGCTTTAGAGACTTTAAAATTCTCCTCCTTCTTTACCACAAGAATCATATCAGTGTTGCTCCTCCAGACATAAAATAATTCATCTGTGTTTTCCTTACAACAAAGAATTTGTTGAGAGAAAATGTTGGGGAAGCAGCATGATCTGTCTGGTATTAAAGACTTGTTTGACAAAACAAATTTGCAATAAACACTCAGAAAACAGGAGCCATGCCAGCTAGAATGATAGAAAATCATGTCAAAGAGATAAATGGATCATTAAAGAGAAGGTACTTGAATTTTCATTACAGATCACTATACAATCACTAAAGGTTTCTGAACTTGTCTGGCTTGTTGATCTTGTGTGCTCCTCCTACCTCTAACTATTATGCCTAATATCCATATCTTGGCATACATTTTGGAAACTATATATTTCATCCTCTGAAGGTATCATTAAGAACTCTTTGTAACTATTAGAATTCATGAATTTTGATATGCATTGGCCTCAACAGTATAAAAAACTGTTTAGTGAGTAATAATGTGAACATCATACCTAATGATTCAGAACCTGCATGACATAAGTGATGGTATTTTGGTGAACATATGGATTTTAACTAGAGCTTGGCAGCACAGGACCCTTGTTTAGCTCTGCATGCTGGGATGCTGAGGAAACTAAATCAGAGGGATGAGTGAATTATTAGTTAGAAATTTTCCCTTTCTGTAGGATGATATTGGAAGCCAAGGTGCCCAGGGATAAAAAGGAAGTTTCTTTTCATTCCTCAGTTCTAATAGTGCCGTAAAATTGGAAGAACAATTTTTGCTATGCACCTAATTCCTTCAGTGCAACACAGGTTTAAACACTCAGGAGCCAGCTGCCATTAACTGCTAGGCACCATAAACACTGTCCAAATGAGTGCAATTAACACTAATTCCCTGGTGCTCCAGACTCAAGGTAAAACACAGATTCATTTCTAAAAAGTGCAGAACTGGCACAATGCAGTCTTGCTGGAACAAGAAAAAAGACAAAGAACAAGACAGACAATCACCAAGTTGTACATCCAGAAAGCTTTTACCTTTCTAGTGAGTTTGCATTTCTAGTGAGTGGGTTTAAGTCACAGCAAGACTTATTTCAGCAGAGATGTCTCAATTTAATTAAGACAAAGATTTCATGCAAATCAGTATCTTCTGTCATCATTATGAAAGCAATAGGGTAAAACAGTCATAGTCTCAAGTTGTTATTGGAAATTTTCCTGCCTAGAAGAGACCCTGTCTCCCTGCCTGTTAACCCCAAGCTCATGGCTCAACTTAGGAAACAGAACAAATTACCAGAAGGTAATAGGAAACAAATTGATTCCCTAGACCAAAGAAAGCTGTAGTTTGCAGACACTTTCTTCTTACTACTTCCAGCTTTTAAAAGGGGTAGTTCTACTTTTATCCAGTCAGTTATTTTCTTTTTACCGCTTTGTATCAGCCTGTGACAGAGATAACACAGAGAAAGAACAGCAGAAAAAATTATTTATCAGTAGATCTGGGAGGTACAACTTTGCTTCTGAACCTTCTATGTAAAAACCTAAATGAATTGCAAAATCAGACAGAGAAACATTACATGTATCATCAAAATCACATTAGATCAAAACACATTCAATTTTCCTCTCCTTTCTGGGAAAGAGAAGATTTTTTTTTCCTGAGTTCCTTATTTTGTGTGAGAAGCTGCAGCAAATCAACAACATTATCAGTAGAACCAAAAATATCCTATTTGATAGCAGTTGATCTTCAGATAAAATATTGACATTATAGCAAATAACAAAATACAACCAACAGGGGACAAGAGAGCTGGGCACATAAAAGCATTAGACTTTGATTAACACATAAACTTTCTTTTCTCACTAGCACTGGGCTTTAGACCTTTGAGTGGAAAAAAACCAGGTGACAATGACTGAGGGGTGTGTGGGAGTCAGAGCTGGGCAGCAGCAGTCCTTGCATAGTAGTGCTTCTCCTGTCACATCCAGGAGCCAATCACCATGTTCAAACCTCTGTCTGGGAGAGGGGAAAGTGCCAAGAAGGGGTGGGAGGCAAAGCAGAACCCTTAACTATTGGCAACTCCTAGAATATAGTGATTTAATGATACCATACATAGTAGCGTGTATGTTGCATTGGGAAAAAAAAAAATTATTGTCATTAAGGTGTCAGGTAAATTATAACTCAAAAAAATTAACTTACTGTCCCCATAATTTCCTAAGCATCTTTATATTCCATTGAAATGTTGTTTCATTATTAAATTCAAAAATCACTTTTTCCTGTTAATGTTTTAGAGCAGAAATGGCTGCCTCAAGATGGTGGAAGATAGTTGCTATGTATTCCCAATTATAGCCAGATTTGTGACTGCTGTCAGTGTCAGTGGTATGATTTCCATTGGGCTTGCTCCTCCTCCAAACACATCTTGCATTGCAGCAGCCACTACAAGTCTGAAAGATGGGTCTGGCATCATGATAGAGATATTTACTTCTATTGAAAAGCAGAGTCTTGACAAAAGCCTTTAAAAAAAAATCAGATACAAAAAAAGAAAAGTCCCTAACACAAGAAAAAATATTACAAAAGTTAGTTTTGCTATAGCTTTGCTCCAGAGCAATTTTGTACTCTGTCAGCTTCAGGTAGACCACCTCCACAATGACAAGTAGGTGAACCTGGTCTTTAAGAGTCTTAACTAGAAAAAAAAAAAATCTGGTGTTGTTGCTTAGCACATTTATGTATTCTCCAGCTATAGATCCCAAAGTGTTTATAAAGCTCCAGAAATATAATTATCCCCATTTCATAGCCAAGGAAATTGAAAGGCAAAATTAAGTAGTTTGCTGAGGGCCACGCAGTGAATCATTTGAAGAGCCCAGTTGTTACTGTAAATCTCCACACCTAGGCAATGATTATGCTGCTATGACTCAGACAAGATATTATTCTAGAACATCAATTGCTGCTGCATAACCAGTGTCCTACACTGACTCCTACACACCCTTCATTCTCTTCAGAGGCCTTTCTAACTTGTCTCCATTTTGCTCTGCAATCATGTAGGTGCTCTGCAGAATTCCCTCAAAAATTTCTTTTGAAGGTGCATCCAGTTTTCCAGAGCTGGATTTTTTTTTTTCCTAAAAGAGTTAAAAGCATTGTTTAAGATTCTAAATTAATTTTTCCAGCTAACTGGCAACCATGCGCTGCAAAACAATCCCACAAATGTGCTTTTGAAGGGTAACTTTCTGCAGCCACCACAGTGGAAATGAGATGCAAGTCTGGGAAATCCCACCAAATCCCACTGACATCAAAATACTGAAGCACAAAAGAATGCTACGATTTCCTGATGGCTCCAGAGTAAAACATTTTGGAGAAATAGATGGAAATCATTTGGGTTGCGGGCTAGTTCATCATTTGTAACCATATGCTTTGAGATTTACTGGTGCTGGTGCAGCTGTGTGCTATTTCTCAAGAAGATGGGAACAATTTTTGCCCAAAATTCAAGCCAACTAGAAACTATGGTAAGGATGACACCAAGTTAGCTGCACTGTTTTCAATGTGATGAACATTTATGAACTCAGGTCTATTGCTGCCCTTTTCCTCACGGCTGCCAGCCTGGCTGAAGAAGAGTATGGAGGTCAGGAACACTTGTCTTAAAGATAGATAACTCCTTGATGATGCTGAAAAAGTGATCTTAAAAGTGCTGTTAAACACAAAAATTGGTCTGGCACTCCTCCAGCTTCAGTTTTTCATTTGTGTTACTCAGGTAGGCTGGTTAAACAGGAAGTGCACATGTCTGAGCTCTGTCCACTGTCACAGAACATTTTTGAACATTTGCTCTTGATAACGTCTGAACCCTTGCTGTACATACAGATGTTTCAAACATTTTGTAGAGGGTGCTTTATTTGCTATAAGGTTTTAAGAGTCTTCTGCCAACAGGAGCATCTGCCTACATGAAGTGCCATCCATGCTAGGAAACTGAATTCTACCACAGAACTGCTGCATTTCAGTAGTCAAATCAGGTCCCTTCGAAAGCATGGCAAAAAAATTCCTCCAGGGATTTGCTCAACTGAAACCCAAATGCTTTTGCTACACTTATTTCACAAATAATTTTCAGAAATGTTTTCTCTACTTTTTTTCTTTCTTTTCACAAACTTCCAGACTAGAAAAAAAGTAACTGTCATAGTCAGGCTTGACCATTTGTATGCATAGAGAATAGATTTTTTTTTTTTTTCCATAAGGACTCTTAGAGAGATATCTGATCTCATTTTAAATGTATTTTGTGGTAATAATATATGAGAACCCTTCCAAGCCCTTTTCTGACTCACTGTTTTCAGAGAGTGTCTCCCTAATTCTTCTTCCTGAATGTTCTACTTTGCTTTTGGCTGCATTTAAAGATACTTTGCTGGTTCTTGGCTGTTAACCAGGCAATTCAAATCAGTTTATAAAATTAGATCATCCTTCTCATAACAAAGCCCATCAACATCACCATGTTTGTATCAGCCTAAGGAAGGCTCTGAGGTATAAATAAAAGGGTTGATGGTCGTTCAGTGAGATTTGTTTTGTATCACATGGTGGGGAGAGGTTTTTCCACCAGTCTTCCAAAGCAGGAAAATTAAGTGCCTACAAGACAATAGAGCAGGGTTGATATCTCCATTTTCTACATTTTAGTAAACTGGCTAAATTTAGCATTGTTGTTAGTTTCTTTGAGACTTTTGGGTTTAAAATAATCTAAGGCTGTTGATATGAATATGTTCAATTTCAGCAGTTGCTGCCTTACCTCTTTCTTTGTTACAGATGGCAAACTTTCATTTCCATCCACAACATCATATGGGATGGATACATCCTCCTGTTTCATTCCAAATGCAGAACAGAAATATTTATTAAACATTTCTGCCTTATCTGCGTCATTATTTATGATTTCCACCATCTGCATATTCAGTGGAACTATATCTGACCTAAGATTCTTTTTGATGCTAAAATGTTTTCAAATTGCCTTCTTGTTGTTTTTAACCATATTGGCCATTGATGTTCAACAGAGTTGTTAATTTATTTTATCAGTTACTTATAAGTCTAAACGTATAACTTATGCCTGCTTTTCCCATTCTTGATACATCAACATTTTCTGCTTTTCCAGTACTTTTTTGTGGTTTAATCAGGACATTTTGATTACTGTACATTTTTGCATGTGAGTTTATGTCCTTGAACAATTCCCAGTATTCATTAATACTTACTAATTAAAATTTACATTCGTGTTCAGCTATGCTAACTGATTCAAGCTTGGAAAAACTGCCCCCCTAAAACATCTAAGTATAACTACTTGGTGTCATATACAGTTCATACTTTTAAAGTAAATATAATCACGTTGTTTAACAGTTCTTCCTGTTTGATGGTCACTGGCAGGCAAAATCTATCTCTTTTTCTATCAAAATTATGGTCAGTTCTGAACTTTCTTGTGCAAGATGAATCGCCACGCTCTGAGATTATCTGCTACTATTTTTGGAAGCTCTAGGGAATTCTGGTGCTGGCAAAACAAACCCTTAGAAAATATTCCTCAATTTAAACATTACTAAGATAGATTTTTTTTTTTTTCTCCCCACACTGGAGGAAAAATGGTGACAGAGCAGCTTTTCTCACTCTCTCTGTGAGTGAGATTTTCTTTTTTTTTTTCTGTAATGTACACAGGAATCTGCAATTGTCTTTTGACTCAGAGGTACCAAATTCCTGTTACTAGATTATTTTTGACTCTTCAACATGCAATGTTTATTTGATGCAGTATTCCATCTCCAGCACCTATTCCTTATTAAGAGGGCTAAAAAATTTAATCAATATCTGTGAGACTCCAGCACTATGACACCTTACCAAGTTTCAGAAATATTAACTGTGTGACATTTCTTCACATATATTAACACTGCCTCTGCTCACCTATTAACAAGGTGCTTGAAAGTTCATTTAGCAATTCTTTTACCATCTAATCTGTCCCTTATCACTTGGCTTTGTTGCACGTCTGGTGGTCTGGTTGTAATTTACACACACAGGGTACCTATTTGCTGGAATTTTTTTTATATTATTACTCAAATCCACACTGAGTTTAAGGCCCTTCTGGCAGTTTTTCATTGAGTGGGATGACTTTTGCTGAGATGGTCTACAAGATCAGATTTTTCCAACTCTCAGGTAAGAAATCATCAACAGCCTGACAAAGTACTAGGACCAGCCTACATCCTGCTAGCTTGAATCTCACCTAGGCTTGACTTCAAATTTTTCCACTTTGATCTAGAAAACCAGAAAAATGTCAGTTGTCTTTCTATGTCCTTGGAATATCTAGCAGGGGTTTTCCAACATGTTGTCAAGAAAGACTGCATGAAATTGTCCTGCTTCCGTGGGCTTTTTCCAGATTCTCCTGGTCTGAACTATGTTAAAAATTACCCGAACAAAGTTAGTCAAGCAACATGGAGGAATAAAACCGTGTCATTTATGGCAGGTCATTGTTTAGCAGGTAAAATGATCAATTATAAATAGATAAAGTATGTCATAATTGCCATGTGAAACAGCTTGCAGGCAATTAGTAGACTGAAATACTTTCCCTAAACTATTAATCAAATAACTTCAACTGTTGAACAAAAGAACTTAACTCTGCACTTGAATAATTTGCAAATAAGGAAAAAAAGAAATAGATTTGTCAAATTAATTATTCATTTTAAGTAGTTCAACCAGACCTATCCCTTTTTATCATTTACATTGGCTTTAAATTCTTAAAGTGGTTTGGGAACCTTAAAGAGTAAAATTTGCTATAAATGCTTAATGCAGTGATCATTTATATATGGCACTGTAAACGTACAAACATACTTTACTTGGCACTGAATTAGGCAGTGGAGAGCATAAGAGTGGTTACAACAGCTTTAAACTCTCAAAAAGAGGTAAGAGCCTGATACTCTGACATTTTTCAGGCTGACTGAAGAATGAACTGGATACCTGCAGTTTGAAGATTATTGCTGCAATCGACCTTCTCGGCAGCCTAGGCAGCCGCTGGCAACGTGTCCGCACCAGGGCAAGCAGCCAGCGCTGGCAGGGTGCAAAGGGCACAGTCCTCAGGCTTCAGCAGGGGCCTGATTTCTAGAAATGCTCGTCTGCAGCTCAGTGCTGGATGTGTTTGGTGGTTTGTTTTGCTTGGTTTGGTTTTAGCACGGAACTGGTTGGTTCAGGAACTTTTCGAGCAATGACGCTATCCCGTAATACTTGGCTTGCAAGGAAAAACGGGTTCACAGAGGTGGTGTGAACACATTGCTTAGCATGATTTAAGGTAGGACCCATTTTTTTCCAAAAATATCACTGCTTTCTGAGAACTGGAATACCATCAAGCACATTGGAATAGCTCAGATTCTGGCATCCTTGTCCACAGCCTCAACTCCATAGGCAGTCCTACTGAAACAACACATAACCTCACACTTCAGAAATTTATACAATCAAAACTACTCGTTAAATTTAGAAGATTAAAGGTGTTTAGAAAGATCAATGACAAATACAATTTTGAAATCTGACAATTATTTGAATGACAAAAACAACTTAATACCATTTGCTTTTTCAGGTGGTTGGGAGTGTGTTGTTGTTTGCTTGATTTTGTCTTTTTTATAATGCTGGCATTTAACAGAGAGACTCTGATTTTAACTCTGAGTAAATCTGACACAGAATCACCCAGAGGAAATAAAGTACTATGAGGTCATGTTTACAATTACTTTTTTAAGCTCTTTCTGAATTAAGTATGCCACATCTCTGCATCAGTTGCGTTATACTAGGTAAGCAATGCACTATTCAAAAGATTTTTAATGACCAAAGTCCCTATATTTTAGGGTTGAACATCTGTTATCTATTCAGACAGTGAGTAGTCAAGTCAGTATTTGGGTGAATAATTTGCAAATTCAATGCATAAAAAATTTGGTACCAGTGCTAAGGTTAATTCATTTTCCCTGGGATGTTTTGTAGCCAAATGGAATCAAAATGTCCTCACACATTACTTCACACCCACCTACTTCTCTGAGAAATGAAACAGTGTTGGACAGTACTGAAGAGTCTAAAGATAACATGGGATGAAACAGGAGCCATGAATAAAGCAGGAAAAGGAAAAGTGCTTTAGATGTTAGTCTACAAAATGCAGTGTTCAGCTCAGTACAGCAGAAACAAAGTAGTTAAAGAATCAACAAAGAAACCATAAGAAAAGCTACCACTGTTTGGATTTATTCATTATTACAACAGCAGCTCGTAATCCAGTTTCACAAAGAGAATAGTGCAGTACCCTACACATGGTGTTGGATAGGAAGATTTCCAAAGTCTTTAAAACAGGAAGAAACCCCTTTCATCCTCAGATACTTAATCTGCAGCATATGGCTTCATGTATTTGCTGTTGTTTCTTTTAAGACCAATGCACACCTGAAGCTTTCCCACTTCTAGTTACAGAACTCTCTGATGTTTGTAATGGTCTGGTACCAGAGTAACTAACCTGGTCCTATGGATTGCTAAAGGGAGATAAGCACGCCATGAAATAACTCACTAGCATCTAGCAGCACTTGGCATTCAAAAGCTTAATAGGGATTCAGTGGCTGCTTGTGTGTGTGTGGTCCCTTTGCTATTTGGTCTCGTAGTTCAGCTGTAGCAAATGAGATTAGTCTGGATGACAGTAGCAGGAAAGTGTGCTTACACTTCTACATTTCTGCTAGACCAAAAAAGTATTAATTAGAGTACACTGCAGAAGAGCCCAATGGAAGTTGTTCAGTGTCCTTTGGATGAGACTGTAAGATTTTACCAGTTGCTGATTTTGAAATTCATTAACAGCAAAATTGATAGTAGAAGGAACTGAGAGCTGTTAAAGTCATCCTCTTCTTCCCCCCACCTTTTATACAGGAAGATTCAGGAGCAAAAACTAAGCCTGGACACCAGGGCTGGACTGGAAACCAGAACACTTCCACCCTTTGTACCTGTATCTCTAACAGTTCTTGACAGCAAAAGTGGGGAATGAGGAGTGGGCAGGAGAAGGGAGGAATGCTTTGCACCTCACCACCAGTTCTGCAAACCTCATTAATCAAAAAAGTACTGCTTTTTAACAGGCTACCTAGACTTTTCCAAACACTACATTTCCCACCTTTTCATTTGGGTTTTTTCTCCAAGGAATCTCTCTAGAACAGAAAGACTGTCACTGATGGTTAAAAGCTATGTCATCACTGACCTTATGTACAACATCATTATTCACAGCTAACTGATCCCTGGGTGTGAAAAATTCTTTTTTCCCAATAGAAAAATGAGATTATAACATTTTACCCAGAAATTACACCCAGTCTATTGATGCCTCATCATGGTTAGTACAGCCTTTGATTTCAACAGATTAAACAATTAATGAGTCCCATATATGCTTCCTAGACACATTCTAAACTTATAGGATTATAAAGTTGTAGGTTTTTAGGTCAATTTACTAGCTTGGGAAAAATAAGATACAGTTAATTGTTGTGACCACTGTTCTAGGTGAAACCTGCATCCTTCTAATGAGGTTGAATACATGATAAAAGCTTCTGCATATTGTCTGCTGGCTCCCAACATGGTCAGACCCTTTTTCAGCTCCTCTAAAATGATGCCTCTGTTTTTACTTGAAATTTCGTAAGGAAAAGTCACATGGGTTTTTTGTGATTCTTTACCAAAGGGCATCAAATGTTGTCCTGTGTTTTTCTGAAAGCCGGAACAGATCTTTCAGTCCTCCTAGTGCACATTAATACAAACACCTGGCAGCTTTTCTTTACTGGCTCAACCATACAAACAGATGCAAATTTCACATACACAAAACAGCTGGACAAGAAATGAGAGAAATATCCTGTTTGAGACCACAGTTATTTTAACACTCTCTCCCCGCCTTACTGCAAGAGAGGTAGTGGCAAAATCATGAGGCACTAATGTTATGCCTGTTAGAAGTATCTTATAATGCTCAAAGATTTCTTCTCAAAAGTGTAAAAAACTTAAAAATATTAATAGTATAATTTCACTACACGAACAGAAACTTTCTTGGACAATATAATTTGGATGTTTTCAACATTGCTTATTTTATTTCACAACAAACTTAGATTTTATCACATGATTGCTTTCCCAATTATAGTGCAAAATAAAAGGCATCATCAAATAGTTTAATAGGTGCAGAGGAAAATGTAGTTTTGTACATCAAATGATGCAGAAAATAACGTGACAACAACCAAAAAAAAAAAAAAAACCAGCTGTGTTGGGATAGAAAATTATTGCTATGGAGTTATTTGTCCTATATCTCCTCAACGGGGGAAAGGGACAGAGAGCCCCCAGGTTTGATTATTATTTTTCTGATAAAGTGTGCACCGGTATAAGGGGAAGATTTCCTCTCCCAAGTAGGGTCTGCAGTCCTTCTGGTGAGTGTGTAATCTCAACAGTTAAAAGACAAATCACGTTTATCCATAAAAACAGAAGTCCACGCTTCGGCTGCAGGGTAGGAGATTTAGGCAGAGGCACTGACAGTTTTTCTTTAGAAAACTGTTTGTATTTTCCCCGCAATCTACTCAGACACGTACTAATAGAATTTTAAAAGGTCTGTACACATCCACCAGTGCTCAGATCGCATGTTGATAAGCACCTCCCGGTGATTTTCAGATCTCCAACTCCAGCGTGGACCAGTGATTACCTCTGTCTGCCTGGCAATACAGAGCACTAATCTGTCTCAAAACAGAGGCCCCCCAACAGCACAGGGTGGGGAGCACTGGATCACCACAACCCTCTTGCGAGGGCCTGCATCCAGGTATGTATTATTTATGGCCGTTCCTCTGTGTGATTACCTCCAGTTAACTGGAAGCCTCTCTAAAACAAAGGTTGCTCTAGTCCTGCTCGCCATTGGCACCAGGCCCTCCTCGCTCCCCAGCTCTGCTGTAAGCAGACATAACAGCCCTCTGTCTAATTAGCTGTCTTTAAGGCAGGGCTAAGTGGGCTCAGTGGGGGGAAGAGGCTTTCCTGAGCCCCTCCAAGCCTCTCCTCAGCGCTGGCAGGCGGAGCACGCGCGGCCTCCGAGAGGCACCGCAAACTCGCTGACATGATGTCCACGGGTTATCATTATCATCTTTTTTTTTTTTAAAAAAAGCCTGATCGATCGCTCCCCACCACGATGATGCTTCAGGGCATCTCTCGCTCTGCTGGGGAGTGATTGACCATTGGGTATCATTAGAGAGGGGTGGTGAGGGGAGGGAGGGAGGCTGCAGCAGCAGCACCGGCTCGGGCTCCTCCTCGCACACGCCTCTCCCTCCCGGACACTGCTGACCTTTCACTCAGGAGCCAGCTGGAGTCAGGAGAGATTTAATTGAATGGCTTCCCTCAGATGTGTTTGGGGTTTGGGTGATGGAGGAGGAGGATGCAGCACTGAGAAGTAGGGGGGAGAGGAATGAAAAAGAAAAAGAGAAAAGCAACAACTTTGGATGACCTTCAAAGGCTAATTGCTTGGCTCTTCCTAGGCCTGGGCTTTGGCTTGCACAGAGATCCCAGCATTGGCAGGGCCAGGGCTGTCCTTCCCTGGGCACAGGCACAGTTCTGAGCCCTGGCACTTCCCTTCACTCTGTGCCTGTGCAACCAACCAGGGATGAGCCAAATCGGCCACTTCTGCCCTTCTGGGTGATGCCACACGGGCAGAGCAAGGATCATCCTAATTTTCTAGGCCTCCTCATTCACTGGAGAAAGCTGTTGGGAGGGATGGGGCAAGAAGCAAGCATTCCTCTGAAAGAGGGTGTAAATACACAGAAATGTGCATAGATATTTTCTTGTCTTTTTTTTTTTAACGTCACATTTTTCTTCAGGTTGAGCACAGAAACAGACAATAAAAACCACAGAGGAGGTCCCAGCCAGAGAAACCCAGCAACTGTCTTGCTGCTTGCCCTTTCCCAGTCACCTCCCATTTCCTCTGGTTTGGTTGCTTTGTTTATGCCTGGGATGCTGCACCTTGGCAGCTCTGCCCATGCACCTCCTGCTCCTCCTCCTCTCCTTTCCCTGCCTGTCCCCCTCAAAGCAGGCTCCCCCCTTTCCATTTTAACATAACTAAAAAGGAACGAATGGATCTCAGCTGAGTTAAATGGGTGACAAGGGAGATGGAAAGAAGGAAATTCATCCCTTCTTGTCTTTGAGAGCAATTTAATTAGGCCCAGGCCCCCTGTGAGTGGGTAAGGGAAAGGCTGAGGATTGGCTTGTCTGGGCTTCCTCTGAAGGCAAAAGCGGCCTTGGACACACAGAGAGAGAAAGGATTTTTAAAGGATCATGTAAGAAGATCAACAGATAAGCAGCTAATTTTGTGTACTTAGGGAGAAAATGAGTGTGTTCACTCCCACTGGAATAGCCAGAGTGATGGGATGAGAAGAGGGAAAACGAGGAGGAAGCAAAGGAAAAAAGCTTAAGGTATTTCACCATTACTGCTGATTGCCAAAATTAAAGATTTATACTGCTTGATAGGGTACTCTGGCTATGGCTTTCACAGTGGCTGTGCATGTGTACATATATCTATATACATACATATATAGATATAGATTTTTCTTTATACAGCTCAGTTATTTCAAGAATTTTCATCAGAAAACCACTTTTAAACTAATTGGAGTCTGTGGAGAGGAAACCTCATTTTTGGTTCAAATGAATTTTCTGAAAATGTCATTTGATTCAGGAAATATGACTGATCTGCCCGATTTCTTGATAAGAAATGAAATGAGCCGTTGTCCTTCAGGATATCATAGACTTGAAATGGGGGATTTTATGGTTAATGCCATCAGATAGAAGTGTCCTACTTTGAAAGGAGAAGTCCATCAGCCCCAGGGAAAGGCTGAAGACTGAATTTCGTCTCTAAATCCACAGCTGCAGCTAGAGCTGGCACAGAGCAGTGATAGATTTTTTTTTATTTCCCAAGCAATAATTACAAGATAAACAGCAATAAATAACACAATGATTAATAACAACAAGTAGTTAGTACTTTTTCAGCTCTTCATTTTAATTCAGAATTTTTCCCCTCAGTGATGTGGTCAGTGCTGACCAGGGAGGCTAAAATTAACCCACAATATTACAACACCTTAGCTTTTAATTATCTCACATAGAATAAACCTGTATTTGGAGATGGCTGACTTCCTAGTGCAACAGAAACAGGATCTCTTGGATGTCAGTGTAACCTTGCTAATTCCATTTTTTTATAGGGAAAAACTAAGAAAGACAAGATAAGTGACTTTCCCAAGGCCACAAAAGGAATTAGTCAGAGAGACAAGAAAGTCCCTCAAAGTCCTTGCTGGAGGGTTGGCACCATTAGTTTATCTTTTTCATAGCAGCATATATGCAAATAGAAATGGAGTCATATGGATAAAAAAAAAAAAAAAAGAGATCAGGGACAAGAGAAAAGGCAAAGAGAGAAAGCCAAATAAGTGTAAGTAAATGTTCAAAAGGGCTGATTCAAGCTAATATTGAAGCAGCAGGTTTTAAACAAGACATCAGGAAGGAGCAAACTGAGTGAGACTCATAAGTGACTTGGGTAGAAGGTTGTTTTACAGACAGATTGTTTGCAGAGGTTTGAAAGGCTACAAAAAGTTTGGATCAACACTTCCAGGCATTCCAGTGTGGGCTCGCAGTCCTGGCTCATCTGGCCTCCTGCCCACACTGGGAGCATTCCAGCCTTGGTACTCAAAGAGCTGTCACCAATTTTATGGCAAAGGTCCTGTTGACTTTGCTCGAAGTGTAGGGAGGTCTTTTCAGAGCAACAGCTATTTTATGCCACGTTTGATCCAGGAAAGAAGGGCAGGTACTATCACAAGTTTCCCCTCAGCTTTAGAGTGCTGCCAAGGATAAAAATCCAACAGGAGGAAAGCGAAGCAAGGAAAACCCAGGTTTTCAAATTTCAGTCAAAAAATATCTAAAGGAACTGGAAGGCAGTATGTCTCAGTTTGAAAAGGTTTTATTTTACTAGTGTGACATCTCGCTAGCAGAAAAATTAGTAATTCTTTTACTGACACTACTAAACTGGTTTCTTCATATACAAGTTCAGTTCTCAATTAGTGGCTGGACAGACTGTTTCCTAAATGCACAGAATGGAAGCAGCAAGATGATGTACTACTCTAACCTTTTCCCTGTTAAATGAACAAAAAAAAAAGGGTCTTTCTGTGATGCATCACTGATTATTCTCAATGCCTAAATCTAAATTATGGTAGAAACATTATACTCCCCCCAAAACTGCACATAGGTGGACACTTTGTGTTATATCCTTTCTTAGCCATGGCTCCCCAACAACTGCAGGTACAGATGAGGCAGGACTTAGTAGGGGTCAACAGAAAGAAAAATTCTTGAATTTCTCCTTAAAGAGCACCTTTGTCTCCAAAGGATTACCCTGCCCTGTCCATGGTCTCTGTCAAGCCTGATCTGCTTCAAGTTGTCATCCACAGGAATGATGTCTGGGGTTGCTTTTTACAACCACTCTGACAGCAGGTGCAAATTGAGTGGGATAATTTCTTAGACCTGGTGCTGCTTTCTTTTCCCCTACTAGTTTTTAGTGTGTATGAAATTTTTTTTGGATGGTGTGAAAATAATCCTGCATGAGAGAAAAATGCTTCCGTCTTTCTCAGTCAGGAGGAAATCATATTGCAATACATAACTCTGAATCTCAGGCATAAGCATTGCAGATGGAAAAGAGTTATTAGGTCATCTAGACTTGTGCAGGATTGTTTCCCACAGTATATTCCCCAGTTCTAAAACTAGTCCAGTTTTAATTGACACTGGCAATAGGCTTTCCATCATGCTCCTTGGGAGGCTGTTCCACTGCCTGAACTCAGTATTAAGAAATATTTCCTGACACTTATCTAAAATTTTCATTGCTAATTTTGGCTTACACCACCAACACACCTGTCTTTATACTGCATTCTGTGGTGTGAGGCACAAGCTACCACTGCCTTTCCTCAACAAGACATCTCTGCTTATGTGCACTTAATGTATTCATTTCATCAAGTGGATAAATGTATATGAAATAAAGCATCCTCTAAGCACAACATACATTTGTTTTGTACAGCAACTGCTGAATAAAGAGCAGGCCTGAAAGAATTACACTGGTGGAGACTTTGATGTACGAATAGCAGAAGAAGAGAACACATAACTCAGCCCCAGATTGCACCCTCAAGAAATCATGTTGAGATTCCCAACAGGTAAACACCTTGACAAATCCTTACTAACTTGATGAAAGCAGTTCACAAAAATATCATAAAAGCACAGAGTGGATAACACAGGAGATGGATCAATTTCTTTCCCTACACTTCCACAGTACCCTGTTTAGCTAGAGATAGAATAATGTTCTAGCACATGTAAGAAAAATTAAAATATATCTAAGAATCTCAGGAAAAAATATGTAGTTACATAGGAAATGCAATATAGAGAACACCACTTACAATCACAGTGCATTTTTTTTTATCTTTAAAGTGCTGTGCAAACACAGCTAAAGGAATAATTGGTTTACTTTCACACATTCCCGTGGAGCAGGTAAGCATTATTCCCAGGTGGACATGGGAGCTCATCCTGAGGAGTGCTGAGCAGATTGCTTCCCAAGACTACAGAGAAGACTAAAAGCATTTTAAATGCCACAGTGTGACAACATCTTGCACCCACTTCTAGGCTTTGTCTGTACCAGGTCAAAATCCCTGAGGCCACACAACAAAAACCACTGCCCTTGTATAAGTTCATGCTGCCCTATCAAACATAATGTGAAATTTATAATGGTAAAACTTTGTAGTCATAGGCATTACAGTAGGCTGTGCATCATCTGTTCTTATCTCACTTCACATTGGACTAGGTAACAACTGTCCTCCAATATAAATGCAACACAGACACTAAATACAATCTTGAAGGCAATATAAACTCTTGATAAGCTGCCCCATTCTGCTGATACCCACAAAAGACATGCATTTGGTCTGCTCTCTAAGTACAATATCTTGCAATAGATCACTCCATGCCATTAATGACTATTAATGAACACAGAATCAAAGCTTTAACATCACAGCTCATAAGAAAATGGTGGTTGTGACAGAATTAAATAAATAAATAAATAAATAAGTGGTGTTTGGAGCTTTGGCCACAGCTATGATCCACCTGGATTGTTCCTTGCATCACTGCAGGTAAGCACAAAACTGCTAATTTTGTTATTCACCCAAGTTGCTTTTGGTTGTTTAAAATTCTGGGAATTTTTTTCCTGATGAACTAGTCACTCAGTTACTTCAGGCGACACTCAAATACAAGTCTTCTGAAAAGAATACATAGTCCAGGGATAGTGGCAAAGCAGTAGCAATAGGAAGCATTCTTTGCCAGTGGGAAGAATGAAACAAATTTCCCAGCCATATAAGTCTGCACCAATCTGAGAAGTAGGCATATGTGGAACACAGGCATTTGGGACCAAATTAATGGCATTTTCCTTTCCATTCCACTGAGACACTTCAGGTACTTCTGCTGTGGTCGCAGGGTAGGGGATCTCCCACCCTGTACACCCAACCTGCAGTGCTCCTCTCATCCCTACAGTGCTCCCTGCCATATGCTCCTAATGTTGTTCCACAATCTTGGCCCCCACAACATGCTCCAAAAAAACCAAAAAACAAATCTCACTGTAAATCCAAACGTGAGAGAATGAGTTTACCACTTACTGAAATCTAAACACGAGGAGTTACAGCAGAATTCTGAATCACTGGCATCAGCAAAGAGAAAAGGAAAATGTCTCTGTAGTGAAAATCTAAAAGTGATGCCTAGACCACCCACCTCTATATTTTATGTGACCAACTCCCAAAGTACCTTGGGAAGAAGAATTCACATAAAAATACACTTCCACTTTCTCCTGCCTCTCCTCCATGTGAGTGACAGAAAGAGCATTCTTTGGTCTCACAGGTAATTTTCCCACCTGTGAGATGTTCACTAAACCCCCCTCAACCACCACCCCTGAAAGAGCTCTGCAGTATAACTGGAGATTCAAGTATTGCCTGTCATGACAATAATGAAATATATGGAGGGGTGATGAGAAGGAAAGGGTGAAGAATGGATCCCAGGCTGAATGACAGCTTCTGGAACCTCTCCTTCTCCTTGCTGGACCTGTTAAATCCACAGTTAGTGGTGGCCTCAGGGAGGACAGGGCACCACAGCATGAGTCCCTGTCAGGATCAATAAAGCAAGGGATTGAATACCCCCATTTGGATGCCTGGAGCAACCTGTGACCAAACCAGAGGAAAAAATAAGGGAAAGAATGCATTTAACTTATCTTATAAAGAACATATTTTCAAAAATCTAATCTTCTAAGGATCTGAGTAGCTTCAGGGTTTTGTTTATATTTTTCATTTAGGAGTCTCCCTTGGGCCTTTTCTTTGCCAGGAGCACAGTGGGCAAAATCAGGATCTTTGGCTTCCCCAGTGTGCTCAAGAACTCTATGGATAATTTAAGCTTTCCTACTGCAGTAAAACAGAAAGTTCATAAAAATAAATAGAGTAATACTTTGCACTCATTCCACAGGAGGCTTGTGCTTCATAAAAGCTAGTCAGTGAAACATCTCTTAGAAGTAGGTAAGTGTTACTTCCCCATTTCACAGATGTGAACAGGAGATAGAGGATGTGTCAGGACCACCTAAGCCACTGAGGACCATTCTTCAAAATAGTAATTTTGTTTTTCTGGAAGTCATGACTAATTCACCTTTATGTGACATGTCGCTTTGGCACACTTAAAACATGCCTGAAAGTATGGATACAAGTGTGTGATTCCAATGGAATTTCTTGCTGCTAACCCCACCTCTCAGAGATACAAACACACCCATCCCACAGCCATTCCAATGCAAGGACCAGGATATTCCTTAAAATTGACAGTCAAGGTGCATCAGAACTGAGGTGGTAGACTTTGAGCTGGAGAAGCAAAGTCACTTGTACAATTTTTATTCTGCAATTACCAGAGTGATGCTTTACATCTCTGCAACAAAAGCTGCTCTCAGCTCAAAAGACTTCTGAAAATGGGACAGATGTTCCTTAAAACTGAATCCAGGGTATGCTTCTGATTTCATCCTTTGAAACTTTGATTACTTATACAATCCAGGTCTTCCAAAACCCCATTTCCTCATTTAATCATAAGAAATTCCATCAAAATAAAGCCTCTGAGATAATCCATGTAATCTCAGCAATCACTGCATCAACAGCAGAAACAGAACATGACAGTGTTTCTATAACTTTTCTGAAAAGCTGACTTGCCAAGTGGCTTTTGGTTTTCTCTGCTTCCAGATATTAAATTCCATTAATAGGCAGCTGAGATATATATATTTTAAGCATTCTTGATTACTTTTCCATACTAGCAACCATGGTACTCAGGATATATCATCCAATGACAAGCAGTGGGGAAGAGGAGGGCCTGTATGATCTCCAGGAAGATCTAGAAAGGACAGTATTCTTCCAAGAATAATTCAATATATAGTCAAAACAGTGGCAATAACAAGACATAGAGCAATTCCCTCCTTTCACTTCATTCTCTTCTATTATGCTTCTCTCTGTTTGATAGTGCCCAGTATTCTACAACAGGCAGAAGCTTGCAGAAGAGGAAAAAGTTTTAAAGGAAATTCAGAATATGTCAATAATCAGGTTGGTTTACTTTTTTTAATTGGTACATTCTTCATCATGATGGCTACTTTACAGGGATCTCTCCCAGGAAGCTAATTTAGCCTGAATAATGGGTACCTGAGCCCATTAGACTAATTTTCATTACTGGAGACACAGTGATATGGAACTTAAATGCCATCTAACCTTGTTTGAAACAAGTTTAAAATCTAAACCAAGAGAATTTAATCTGGTAGTTTAATCAAAGTTATCACACATTCAGGAACAAAAGATGTGACCTGCATATTTTTTTGTTACAGGCAGAAAAACATCCTTCCCTAGGTAACTGAGTTGCACATCCAACCCATAAGCCATGTTTTGAAGACAGGATTCAACTCACCTGGCTTTAGATGTCTCACTTTTAGATATTTAAAATTACTTGTCTATACTTTTTCTGAAGTCAAAGGAAACAGGCAACTCAAGGACACGATTAATTGCATCATTAGTAGGATGGGGAAATTAGAATATGAGAGATTAACCTCCTTGGGAGGTGCCTCTACCCTTGTTATAAACAGAACCTAGCAAACTTAAGCCAGATGTTCCCTTAAAATGCAGTCAGACTGAATCAAGATCTCAGAGTTGTCAGCACCTTTTAGCAAGAATGAAAAAATACAGAGATGCTAGACTAAAATATCTATGTTCCTTAAGTCCTGATCCTTTGCATCCCACTTCCCTGTTTTCATTCAGTAAAGGAGTTGACATGGTGTAAGGTTCATTTTAATTTAAATAATTTTATCTCTTGGTGAGGTAATCTGTCTTTAGTGGTGCCCTTCAACCTGTTTCCCTCAGTGGTTCCAGCTGCTTCTCTGACCAGCTAATCTGTCAGTTCTTGTCCTTCAAGGCCATTTTCCCCATCAGCACTGAGTCCTTGCTTCTCCTTTCCAGCGTTCTCTGCAAGTCCCTTGTCCTACTTCTGACTATTCTGCCACCATTTCCTGAGTGACACTGGATTTTTTTCACCACCCACTACAAAAAGCAGTCTGCTCCTTAATGCTATCCAATTCTACACACATACCTGAACTGAGAAGGTGCTTATTTAAAATGTGTATTAGACTATCAACAGCCTGCTGGAATCAAGAATGTTTAATTTAATCAAAATAATCCAGAAACACAGGGGTTAGCAAAGCTAGAACTGCATATCCTTCTATGCCTTGTTAAAGAGATTCTAGTGTTCAATAGGAATCATAAAGAAATACTAAATTATTAGAGTAAAATTCTTTTTCAAATTGAAAGATTTAGGAAGATAAATGACAAGTGTCTATTTCTTTAATATGCCTTTAGATACACTCAAAAATGTCTTCATTTTCTACTAAGCAATGCAGTCTGGTGTCAATTCTAAAGAGGCATCAAAAACCAACCAAAAATAACCAAAGAACCCCAAACAAAACAAATTTAAAAAAAGAAAAAAACTCAAAATAACAATTTTAGCACTACTTTTGTTTTACTAAGCTTTTGTTCTAGCCCACAACCATAAAAAAAAATATAGCAGCAGGTTTCTGGCCTTTATTTCTATCTCAATAACCATGCTGGTAAAAAGCATGCTGGAAACCTCAAAAGGAAGAAAGCCTCAGCTCATTGCAAAACACCAGAAATCCAGTCATTTCCAGAAATTGTCCAGAAATCAACGGTGCCATGAGTGGGATCTGATAGCCCAGAGATTTAGGGCAGACAAAGTCAAGAACACAGAATATTATTCCTCTTAAGGACTTATTTCTCTTTCACTTGAAGATCATCTTCCTGTCCCTAATGCCTACTGCCATCAACGATATCTGCTTGCAGATATATTGGTCATACCCAGCATCTTTCAGAGTTCCAGATATATTTGTCTTTAAAAATAATTCAGTATTTGGATGGAATAAAACAGACTTGCTGCATCACATCAGTCACATACTCCACTCATTCCAAAAGTGACTTCATTGAAGTTTTATCAGTGTGAAGCCAAAATCGGTCCCCTGAATTTAGTATAGTCTTGTAAGACCAGCAGCAGTGAACAAAAACCAAAATCTACTGCAGAGTTAGATTTCAAACCTCAGCCCTTCATTCAGTTGCCACTGGTCCAAGATGTGCAAACACTCAAAAAAAGGCTTTATCACATTCCCTGTGATGCAAAATTATTTAGTATTTGTAATTATGTAACAAACATAATTATGTAAGTTCTGTAAATTATTTGTAATTGTGAACTGCCTTTGTCAGCAGGCAGTTCATAGGTAGTAATAAAAAACCCCAATAACAAGCAAGATCCCAAAACTTCAGTTCAGTAAACATGTTCAATAGTGCAAAGACATTATAGGATGGCAAAGAGAAATACCACAGGCATAAACGCCAATAATTATGGTTTAAAGAGCAGCACATCATAACAGGATTTGCTAATGTTTAAGGTTTACACACAAAACTGACTACTAAATGAACAAATTGGTTCCTCAGAAATACCCATTCAGGCAGCTAAGGCTATATCTTGCATTTATCTATCCTTAGAACACTGCCAATCTCTCTTCTTATCACTTAAACCATTGTGGGTCTGCTAAAATTTAAACCAATTTTAAGATGACAGACATGATACATCATAACTATAGTCTGTGCTACAAATTCATACAGCCTGATCCATGTTTCTGATGAAAGAACATTTTTTATTCTTGCCTTGCAGGGGAAATTGGTGGGATCTAGATGCTTTTCATGTAAGCACTATGTTAAATCTTCCCAGATTTTGGCAGATTCTCTAATGTTTATGAAAGGCATTCAATGGTCAATCCTAGAATATGCAAATGCTGTCTTCCCTGCAAGATTCTGTGATATTTTGATAACTACCTAATGAATAATGTATTGGTTTACTGTGCTAATTCACCAATTATCAAGATTATATTCACTCTTCTGAACTTAGTCTCTGAAGAATGTTGCAAGAAGGGGTGGGATATATTTACAACACAGATTTTTACGTCAGAGGGAGCTGTTTAGACTCTCCACAGGTAGAGTGAGAGACATTTTTGTGATGCCTCTGACTGGAATTATAGATTTCAGCATTACTGTGAGCCAAACCAGTGTTCCTGCTTGCTGTCCATCACAAAAATTTTTCAGTTCCTCCAAGAAAGACACAAGATCTGCTGCAGTTGAGGAACCACCAGTCTCTTAGCCAGATTTTGCAGATGCACATGGTCCTTCACCATGAGAGTTGGCTAACATCAAGTAATACTGACAACATCTGAACTAGTTAGTTACACAGGTGTAAAGAACCTGCACCTTAAAAGACAAATAAAATAGGTTTCTTTGCCTGGAAGATGTTGAGGACCTGGTTTTCTCCTTGTTTTCTGGAATATATGCACAGCATGGTGTTTCCTGGCTATCAATACCATATTGTATGCACTGTGGAATTTAGAATGACAGCAGAATGGTTTGCATTGAGAAAATGCTAGCTCAAGGGTACAGCAGAATCTGTTTTTCTCATTGCTAGACCTCTTTAAAAGTGCCTGGAATATATTTTTAGCCTTTTTTTCTTCTTAAAGAGAACATATTATGTAACTGGTTATTTTTTGGTTGAAAAATGATGTTTTGTCGTTTTGTAGAAATATCGAAAGGGGTGGGGAAGGAAGGCAAACATCCAACCAATATTAGCTCTGAAGGGCTGGGTAATTGTACAGGGCCCTGGGCAAAAACAAAACATGGATGTGCAGTAGTCATAGCACATCTTGTCTTAACTTGTCTTTGTTAGTGTAAGTGAAAAGGTTAATGCTGTTCAATTCCGTCAATGCAGAATGAGGCACCGTGGCACCTTTGAAATCTAAACTTACTCACAGCACAACTGATGTGATTCCTGGGAGAATCACGTTATTTACAAGTTAATTTGATAATACCAATGCTGATTAACCACGTGCTGGTGTATTATGTGTATATATATATATATATATATATAAATGAGAAAAAAAAAAAAGAAAAACCCAACAGATTGCTTTTAGTATGCTTATCACAGGGTAAAGCTTTGCTGCTGTCTACCAGCAACATATGGTAAGGTCTCAGCCACCTACTAGCCATAAGGGCTTAATCCTACTAGCCAAGACAGATACCAGGGATGGATCCCTGCAAGAGTTTTGAATAACATGCATGGCAGTTTAAAGGAATAAAGCTTCCTTTAAGGCAGAATAATTAATGATGACTTAAATTCAATGCCAATTAAAAATGTCAGAGGCTGCTTCTTGACTGCCTTGCACTTTGTGTAGTCAGTTAAATTCAGAGCATAGTGTGTGTGAGGAAGCTGCCAAGTTGTCCATGTTTGGCACAGAGCTGGCACAGACATACATGGTGACACAGGTGTAAGTCAGGGAAGAAGCAGATCCTCAGGTTTTTGGGCCACAGCCTCACCAAGCAAAATACCATCCTGCTTATCTTAAATTACCTAAACTATAAATAAAAATCCTCACAATAAAAGTGAAATAAATATTAGTCCTGACTATCTGCTATTTCCTTATTAATATCTGATTATTTCTTTCTTTTTAATTTTTCTGTTTGTCTAACAAAAGGCTTTTAACCAGTCTGTCTTTTAGAGACAGCGTAGTAACTCTTAACACAGAGGCATTCATCTCAGGCAATACACAGCAGATAGGGATGTAATCTCTCCTGTACACATCTCACCTGCTAATAGGGACAGAAAATTGGGGTTTATTATTTAAATTTAAAGGGACAGGTGTGGCCAAGCTGGTGCTCGCAGCATATCGAGCTGCTGCAGTGCTGCTGACTTAAACTACTGCTCTTGACCATGAGTATTCATTATTTAACTCAGAGTTCAGCAAGCAAGCTCCACACCCAGACAGCTCCTTAGTTCTCCCATTAGCATCTCTGTGTCTGATCTATCTGATCCCAACAAGCAGTCCTCATGGGGCAAATGAGAATAACAGGCCAAATGTCCTCCAGTTCCAATCCTGCTGTCTCCAGAGCTGGAAGGATGGTCACAGGCACACCTAGCTTGCGTGGGGTGATCATGACAATGAATCTGCATGATGCCTCTGGCTCCATTCCCAAAACTCCCCTCTGTGCCAGCTCATGCCTCCAGGAGGCACAGACAATACAGAAGGACACTGCTCTCCTGCTCCAGTGGTGGTGCCTGCCTTACAACATCACATGCAGCCACCAGACCATCTATGACTAAACTTCTCTTATTCTTGTCAGCCCCACTCTGAGCTTGATTTCAGTTTTCAATATTTGAAATTATGAATATGTCAAGAAACAGAGCCAAAGCTGCAGGTATCTTCCATATATTTCTAAGGATTAAAAGAGATTAAAGATTTTGTCATATCCCAGCAGTAAATCTATTCTATTACCATCAGCCCCCCAAATATGATCTACTCTTTCAAGATCACTCATTTAGGGATGACCAGCTTTAGAATCAGGTGTTAAATTTCCAAAAACAGTTTCAAGAGGTGGATTCCTGTTAAATTTATTCAGACCAAAGTTATCTAGAATTGAGCACTTCAGACGGTAAATTCAAACAGCCCCTACCCCGACTACACACCTAAAATCTACAGAAAGTGAATACTTTCCAATGTCTATTTATTTTAATTCTACCTTTGATTCCATTATTTCAAAGCCTTCTATTAGTAGTAAGTTTATGAGTCACTCTGAATTTATTTAGGTAAGAAGCAAAAGGTCTAAAATACTTTCTCCTTTGTCTCTCAGCAAGCAAAAGTTTCTTCCACAACATCTTATTTTGGTGTTCTCTGTTTACCTTTCCCTGGTCAGAGTAAGTCTTTTTACGACTGGAACCATCCTTGCAGGTATGCCTACATTGCTCTTGGGACTATTATGTGTTTTCCTGCTCCAGGAAAGAAACTGATCCAATCCACTAATGAAGGACCTGCCATATCCATAAAAATTGGGAGCCAAATTCTGATTGTCACTCATATGAGTAGGCAGATAACCCAGCATGACTGATATTCATGAACACAGGTATTCCCAGAGAGAAACAGACCTGGTCTCTTTCTCATCTGCACGTACAACAAGGAAAACAGAAACAGATTATCCCATAACTACTGAAAAAAATTGGTATACACAAAAAATCAAAGTCAACTGATGCATCAGAAAACTGGAACATGTCAGAAGCACCTTTCAGACTTCCAGCAGAATTCTTTGCTCAGAGAAATCTGCCCTCCTGTTTGCTACCAACGCCTCTCTAAAACAACTTTAATTTCTCTTGCTATTTAATACATGTCACAGCACTTGACAACACTCATGATCTGTACTAATCAAAGCCTTGGTAGCTGCTACAGCCTGAGCAGGAGTATAATCCTTAAGATTCAGTCCCCCCTCAAAAAGGAAAAAAAAAAATGGTGGTAGTTTGCCTGACAACAGGGTAAACAGATTATTGTGTTATTGCTGGCTGATTGCCGGAGTTATTTTGGAGCTCCATAATTCGTTTAAAGAGATTTTTGACATTTATGAAATGACTTCTATAATCAACTGACAGTGCAATATCCTATAATTGTTCAATTAAAAATGACTACTAGTGCATTCATTTATTAGTAGAATCAGATAATTGTCTTGCCACTAAAGAGTACTTCACACTTTGCGCATCAAATGAAAATGTTTGAGTATAAATCTGTGGCACAGCAGCTAAAGTCCCAGGGATTTTTCAAGTGAAGGTGTAATTATTACAGGCCTCTGAAGTAAATATGGTTTCATGTGATAATCTTTAAATGGATTGCCTGTGTCTTACAAGACACACTTCTGCATAAACTGTCGCATCTGGCGGGATGGACATGAACAGGTTTGCAGTGGCAGGTGAGACTCCTGTGATTTAAAACAGGGTCAGCTTCAAAATTAGCATCTAAATCACAGGGCTGATCTTCCTCCCCTTCCCCTCTCCTGTTACTGTGAGGGCACTGTTCTGCTGGAATAAGGCAGCAGGGAGTGGGTGCACAAGTAAAACAGTTTTGCATAAGAAATTGGACTGGAACATAAACCCATAAACTACATGGGTAGTCACAAATGCACACCCATACCTTGTGCTCCTGGGAGGGTGATATTCAATCAATATCTTGATGGAATATCTGGGGATTTTAGATGTATTTGAAGTCCACTTGAGGTCACTGAGCACCTTGAAACAATGTTAGAATAGAGACTTTCTCTTTAAAATTGAACATTTTAACTCACATTATACAAGCTATCTGCTAATCAAAATCACAGATCAATTTTTCATTAAATAATAAGAAAGCTTGGTAGATCAAGTAGGTAGAGATCGCATGGAAAACTGTGTAAGCAAGTCGCTGAAAGGCAAGAAACAGCAGCAACCCCTTTGCAAATATAATGATTTTTTTTTTAATTATCTCTGTTTCTAACGACAACCTTCCAGAATCCTTGGCTAAAACTCACAATTTATATTCAGATAATAATAATTAAAGAAATCAAGTGCAGAGTCACCAGATGGAAGATAATACTTAATTTGTGGCTGCTACAGTATACTATTCAGAAATGTCATTTCAGAGTCTCAGCTGAGCTTAAGCCCTGCTCTCCTCTTCCATCCCTCCCCCACCACACACCAGTTTGATGACAGAACATACCACTTCTTCACCTTGCACTTGAGCTTTCCTGTATTGCCATTACACCCCTGATCTTCAAATGCTTTAATGAACCAATAATTAACGAGTTATTTCTTGTGCCGTGGCTGCACCAAGTGTTCCTTTGCCTGAGCTCTGCAAAGTGGGGAATTCCTGCCAAATTTTTCGCTAGCAGCCCCAGGATTAGGGGGAGGGTAGCTGGCTCCCATCTAGAGAGCATCAATGGGGGAGCATCTGGAGAGCACCTCATTTTCCAGCACAGCACCAATTAAAACCAAAGCAGGGATGTGGCAGAAGCCAGGCTTCAGCCAGGCACCCGCTCCCTCGGCAGCCTGGTGCTGGCTAGGCACACACCAGAGCCCCCTGGCACAGCCCAGCCACCCCAGCTCTCCCCTTGTGCGCTCTGATCACAAACCCATCCTTCCTCCTGCTTAGGGGGGCAAAAAAAAATTAAAATCCACATGTCTTCACATCAGATCAGCTCCCCACAAAGCTTTGCAAATGACCCACCAAGGATATACATTGCTTCATTGGTGGCATTTTTCTCCTCACTTTATCCCCCATACACCTTTTTTGTTGTTTGTTGTTGTTTCAAACCCATTTTTCTGCACCTTGTACGGATTTCAGAACGACTTTTGATAAAGACGATCCTGGCAGCTGGATGATAAATATTATTTTCTTAACCTGCCTAGCTTTGTCAGCCACCTGCAACTGCAGCCTGCCACGCGTTGGAAGCAGCTCATTAACTTTCCTGCAGCTTCCCAGGAGTTTTCCTTGTTTTCTTTCACCTTGGGTGTGTGCTGCCTTCTCCGTGAACAGTTAAACTGCGCGAGCAGGCCGAGCGGGCTTTGGCACCGCGAGCGCAGCACGCTCCAGGCAGCCTCCCTGCTAAGGCTCAAAATCTCTCTTAAACACATTAAGCAGCCCATTTTGGATTGATAGTGCAGTAATTATTCTGCTTCACCCTAAAAACCATCCTGGGGTAATTGGCGCAGAGGAAAATTACCCAGAGTCCTCTGCCACCTGGTAGTTAAGGAACGAATCCAGGGAAAGATAAGTGAAGCAGGGAAAAAATCGGCACTTATTTGATTTTAATCTCACCACTTTGCAAGCATTTAAATTGCCTTAATCAGGTGGCTGGCTCCCAGCCTAGCTGGTAATCTGTTATCAAATTTGAAACTAGATTTTTTAAAATGTCAGTGTAGGCTGAGAATTGAAGTCTATTAACAGTTATGAGCCTCCCTCCTAAACTTCCATAATCTATGTATTAATGATCCCTTTTACAAAGCTGTCAAATATTACTTTATTATAACTATATATTAGTAACGTCAGTGTAAAAGCAGGATTTAATTATTTATTTTTTAAAGATTGGGAGGGGGGGGAACCAAACCCCATACACATACACAATGCTGACATTCTTAACACTGAAACCCGATTTTTCCGAGGCAATAACTTGAGTGTATGGAATAACCTTGATAAATGTAATTGAATTTTTCTCTGATAAGATTAACTAGTGGTAATTGTGAATGAGGAAGGTCTGACCCACTACAAATGAGATGTATGACGAGCTGAAAATAATCAATTTTTTTCCTTTCTCCCCTCCCTTCCCCCCCCCACCCCCAACAAGAAAAAAAACCAAAAAAAACCAAAAACTGAAATAGTAATTTTGGGCCTGGCAGGATGAAGCATTTATGTCTGAAATGTTTTTGTAAGTGCTGATTATCTGCTATCTTCTCAGTGTGTCTAATTGTGCTGAGCTCAGTTTAAAATGAGATCAACACATTTAAACCCCAGAAGGCTTAATTAAGGGAGGGACTTAATGCTTTACAAAAAAGGGGAATATACGCCTTTTGAGAAATATAGTATAAATTCTACCTGCAACTTCCCTGACTAGAGTGATCCAAAATTTTGTAGTTTATTAAATTGCTTTTGAAAACAAACACAAAAGACAGAACTTTACAACTTATAATTGCTGGTGGTGGTTGAGAGCTATGTTTTTGGGTTTTTTTCATGCTTACTACTTCTTGCTTTTTTTTCTTTCCACGTGCACTTATTTCAAGCTGTCCTGACAAAGGAAGCAAAAATGCAATATGTAAAACAGACTGGAGAAGTCCAGCTTTGGAACTCCTCAGCCTCACACAGCAGCTTTGTGCTTTTCGGAGTTGAAGGCTGCATGGAAAAACACACACGCAAATTCAGACAAAGCACTCCCCTACGTGGCATTTGTTTCTATGAAGCAGATAAGCTATTGCTGTGGAAATTAAAAAGGGTGAGGGGAAGGATTAATTATTTTTAGTTACGTGATAAAAATCTATCAAGTGTTCTTTGAAAATAATGCCACAGTTCATTTTTTTTCTTCCTCCCTCGTTATCCTATAACTCTGACCATTGAACTTTGGTGCTGTAGATCAGGCTAAAACACCACTGACAACTGTGTATTCATATTCTCTTCATTGAATCCTGTGTAGGTTCTGTGAAAGACTCTTCAGAAAACATAAAATCTACCAACAATGAAATTAATCACAAAGTACAAAAGAAAAGCAGCTGGCATGCAACTACTGAATAATGCAAAATGTGCAGATTTAAATTACATGTCACCGTTAATGTATACAATATATCTATATCTACACACACACACAGTTGTGCTATAATCAGTAAATAATTTTTCACTGTCTACAAAATAAGTATTTTAATTCACAAATAGTATATACTGAAATTGCATCAAAATTAAATACAGGATGAGTTCATCATGATTAATGTTACTGCAGTAAACACCAGAAGGAATTAAACTCAATTGGAAACAGTTGCAGTTTAAAATGATAGTTAAAAAAAAAAAGCCTTTATATGGGAGAAAGTTTTAAGTGAAACCAGTAAAATCTGTGTCAATATCTCTGCATATTCTTTCCCTAATTAGTCAACAGGATCAAATACAATGAGGAAAGAAAGTTGTTTTCTTCATTTCTGTGCTCATTAGAACATGGATTATTTATAAAGGAACTACCTGTAAAACTATAGGAGAAAATCACTGGTGAAGCCACTACTGTCATGCGACATTTTGGGGAAATTATAGTCCTGGACACTGATATTATTTTTCTTTTAGCAAAAAAAA